>CAUYPK010118509.1:0-17822 GCA_963574355.1 Loris lydekkerianus
CATACACTGGTTTTATAGACCGTTTGACACATTTTCATCACACTGGTTAACATAGCCTTCCTGGCATTTTCTTAGTTATTGTGTTAAGACATTTATATTCTACATTTACTAAGCTTCACATGTACCCTTGTAAGATGCACCACAGGTGTGATCCCACCAATCACCCTCCCTCCACTCATTCTCCCCTCTCCCTCTCCTTTCTCTCCCTCTTTCCCATATTCTTAGGTAGTAACTGGGTTATAGCCTTCATGTGAAAGCCATAAATTAGTTTCATAGTAGGACTGAGTACATTGGATACTTTTTCTCCATTCCTAAGATACTTTACTAAGAAGAATATGTTCCAGCTCCATCCATGTAAACATGAAAGAGGTAAAGTCTCCATCTTTCCTTAAGGCTGCATAATATTCCATAGTGTACATCTACCACAATTTATAAATCCATTCATGGATCGATGGGCACTTGGGCAAGCAACTTGATTTCCTCCAGCTCCATAATAGGCGGAGATTTCAACACTCCTTTGGCAGTATTGGACAGATCCTCCAATAAGAAGCTGAGAAAAGACATTTTAGATTTAACCCTAACCATCCAACATTTGGATTTAGCAGACATCTAAAGAACATTTCATCCCAACAAAACTGAATACACATACTTCTCATCAGCCCACGTAACATACTCCAAAATTGATCACATCTTAGGTCACAAGTCTAACCTCAGTACATTTAAAGGAATAGAAATTATTCCTTGCATCTTCTCAGACCACAATGGAATAAAAGTTGAACTCAGTAACAGACCACCATGGAATAAAAGTTGAACTCAGTAACAACAGGACTCTGCATACTCATACAAAAACATGGAAGTTAAATAACCTTATACTGAATGTTAGCTGGGTCAGAGATGAGATTAAGAAGGAAATTGCCAAATATTTGGAACAAAACAACAATAAAGACATGAATTATCAGAACCTCTGGGATACCACAAGGGCAGTCCTAAGAGGGAAATTTATAACACAGCTATTCTTCTTCAAGAGAATGTAAAGAAAGGAAGTTAACAGCTTAATGGGACATCTCAAGCAACAGGAAAAGGAGAACATTCCAACCCCAAACCCAGTAAAAGAAAAGAAATAACCAAAATTAGAGCAGAATTAAATGAAATTAAAAACACACGACCTATAAAAGAGATAAATCGATGAAAAAGTTGGTTTTTTGAAAAGATCAATATTATAGATAAACCTTTGGCTAACCTAACTAAAAAAAAGTAAATAGAGTAAAATCTCTAATTTCATCAATCAGAAATGACAAAGACGAAATAACAACAGACTCCTCAGAAAGTCAAAGAATCCTTAATGAATATTACAAAAAACTTTATTCTCAGAAATATGAAAATCTGAAAGAAATTGACCAATACATGCAAGCACGTCACCTTCCAAGACTTAGCCAGAATCAAGTGGAAATGTTGAACAGGCCTATATCAAGTTCTGAAATAGCATCAACCATACAAAATCTCCCTAAAAAAGAAAATCCCAGGACCAGATATCTTCACATTAGAATTCTACCAAACCTTTAAAGAGGAACTAGTACCTATATTACTCAACCTGTTTCAAAATATAGAAAAAGAAGGAATACTACCCAACACGTTCTATGAAGCAAACATCACCCTGATCACCAAACCAGGAAAAGACCCAACTAGAAAAGATAATTATAGACCAATATCACTAATGAATATATATGCAAAAATATTCAACAAAATCCTAACAGAATCCAGCAACACATCAAACAAATTATACATCATGACCAAGTCAGTTTTATCCCAGGGTCTTAAGGCTGGTTCAATATACATAAATCTATAAATATAATTCAGCACATAAACAAATTAAAAAACAAAGACCATATGTTTCTCTCAATTGATGCAGAAAAAGCTTTTGATAATATCCAGCATCGCTTCATGATCAGAACACTTAAGAAAATGGCATAAAAGGGACATTTCTTAAACTGATAGAGGCCATCTACAGCAAACCCACAGCCAATGTCGTATTGAATGGAGTTAAATTGAAGTCATTTCCACTCAAATCAGGAACCAGACAAGGCTGCCCATTGTCTCCACTGCTCTTTAACATTGTAATAGAAGTTTTAGCCATCACAATTAGGGAAGAAAAGGTGATCATGGGTATGCATATAGGGTCAGAAGAAATCAAACTTTCACTCTTTGCAGATGATATGATTGTATATCTGGAAAACACCAGGGATTCTACTACAAAACTCTTAGAAGTGATCATAGAATATAGCAGTGTTCAACTTACAAAAATCAACATGCATAAATTGGTAGACTTTATATATACCAACAATAATCAAGCTGAAAAAACAGTTAAGGACTGTATTCCATTCACAGTAGTGCCAAAGAGGATGAAATATTTGGGAGTTTAACAAAGGACATGAAAGATCTCTATAAAGAGAACTATGAAACTCTAAGAAAAGAAATAGCTGAACATGTTAACAAATGGAAAAACGTACTATGCTCATGGCTGGGAAGAATCAACATTGCTAAAATGTCCATACTACCCATAGCAATATACAATTTTAATGCAATCCCTATTAAAGCTCCACTGTCATATTTTAAAGATCTTGAAAAAATAACTTTGTTTTATCTAGAATCAGAAAAAAAATCAGATAGCCAAAACATTACTCAAAAATAAAAACAAAGCAGGAGGAATCATGCTACCAGACCTCAGACTATACTATAAATCAATAGTGATCAAAACAGCATGGTACTGGCACAAAAGCAGAGAGGTAGATTTCTGGAACAGAATAGAGAAGCAAGAGATGAACCCAGCTACTTACCGTTATTTGATCTTTGACAAGACAATTAAAAACATTCAGTGGGGAAAAGATTCTCTATTTAACAAATGGTGCTGAGTGAACTGGCTGGCAACCTGTAGAAGACTGAAACTGGACCCGTACCTTCCACCATTAACTAAGATAGACTCTCACTGGATAAAAGATTTAAACTTAAGACATGAAACGATAAAAATACCAGAAGAAAGTGCAGGGAAAACTCTTAAAGAAATTGATCTGAGCGAATATTTTATGAGGAGGACCCCCTGGGCAATTGAAGCAGGTTCAAAAATACACTACTGGGACCTGATCAAACTAAAAAGCTTCTGCACAGTCAAGAACACAGTAAGTAAAGCAAGCAGATGGCCCTCAGAATGAGAGAAGATATTTGTAGGTTATGTTTCCAACAAAGGTTTAATAACCAGAATTCACAGAGAACTCAAATGTATAAGCATGAAAAGAACAAGTGATCCATCTCAGGCTGGGTAAGGGACTTGAAGAGAAACTTCTCTGAAGAAGACAGGCGCATGACCTACAGACATATGAAAAAATGCTTATTATCCTTAATCATCAGAGAAATGCAAATCAAAACTACTTGGAGATATCATCTAACTCCAGTAAGATTAGCCCATACCACAAAATCCCAAGACCAGAGATGTTGGCGTGGATGTGGAGAAAAGGGAACACTTCTACACTGCTGGTGGGAATGCAAATTAATACATTCCTTTTGGAAAGATGTATGGAAAGATGTACAGTTTGGAATTCTATAAGAAGCCATCAAAAATGCTTGCTTCTACCTCCTTTATATTGGAGATAAAAGAAACTAGGGGCTCAGAGAACCTAAAGGTCTTACCTAAAGTTGTCCATCGAAAGTGGAGTTGAGACTGGGATCCAGGAAAGATAGTGAGAAGGTAAGGAAGTAAAGCTCTGGGCTTGGCTGTGCCCCTAATCTGGGATGGGATTCTGGACAACGCCGTCTGTCAGGATTCAGGTTGCCAACTGTTAAGCAGAGGATAGGTCAAATCCTCTCTAAGGCCCCCTCTGGTCCTGACATGGAACCAGCAAGGCTCTTTCCTGTACCAAGTGGAGGCCTAGCCATGCCCCAGAGAAATCTGCATTCCGCAGAGGAGTGACAGTCTGGGCCTCCCAGACCAGATGTTGCTACAAAGAGAGTTCATTGCCATGGAACTTCTCAAAGGCTTTGGCCCTAGAGCCTCCCACTAGAACAATCCAAGGGTAGCAGGGATGAGGCCTGCAGGGTGCAGAGTAACAGCCACTAGAGAGGTAGATTGCTGACACGATGTGACCTGGCCTCCCAGTCTTAACTTTTCAATCTGTCTAGTTTATTTTTCCTTCCTTGTCCTCTTAATGACCTGGAATGCTGTCATAACCTTATCTGGGCTTTCCTGCAAATGTCTTTTACCCTTCTTTTAAACATTGATCTCCTCCATGCTAATAAACCATAACTGGGGCTTACTGTGACAAAAGTAATGGGTTCATTGCCGCCTAAAATATGCACATATATCAGCAAGGAATAGAGACAGAAAGAGATAGTGAGAGAGAAAACCACTGATAGGAAGCTGGTGAAGAATTTGAAAGAGAGAGAGAGAGAAACAGGTATTGATGGCTAGAAAGACAAAGAGAGGAGGAAGGGATACAGGGAGAAGATGACAGACGTGAACTTAGGCAGAGATGGAGATTTGGTACATCTCCTCTTGTGTCCCTATCTTTAAAGAGGAATGTGATGAAAATTTTCAAGTCCACAGATGAGTTGAGTAAGATTGGGTGTAGGATGCCATGAAGGCACATTTTCCTTCGAATTCTTGGATATTTCCAAGGAGTTTCAAGGCCATTGGCTACATAGGAGGCTCCAGTTCCTGAGGTCAGGGCCACAGGTCCTCCATCCAAGCATTTTACCTTAGATGGATAGGAAGGCAATAGTTTGGAGGATGTAGCAGTGTCATCCATGAAATCAACTCTAAGGTCATCCATGACCCCCAGATATCTTGACATTTTATGATTCTCTTTATGTGTTTCACACACTTATGTCTTGTTTTCTAACCAGATTGTTAACTCCTTGATAGATGTCATGTTTATGTAAGCATGATGATTTGAGCCTAGTAGGCCCTCAAAAAAGTCTGATTGAATCACTGGGCCTGTGCCTTCCTATAGCTCTCAATGGTCCATATGAATGGAGAGGCAGCAGAAAGTTGGAGGTGATCCACCAGCTAAACACTGGACATTTGAGAGGGAAAAAAATCTTTGTAGATAACTGGGCACCCATCAGTGGGCTGGCAAGTAAAGAAAAGATGAAGGCCTTGCTTTATTCAAGGAGAGAGAGAGAGAGAGAGAGAGTCAGAGTCACACTAAGAACATAAGGAAGATTGGTTGGTTTGCAAGTTGAACACAAAAAGGCAAGAGGTCAGCTCCAGCTAGGAACAGATCTACCCAAATCAGTTTTCCAGAGAGCTGAGAGGCCTCTGTTGACTGTGTTTAATGATGGTGTTTCTAACATTCCAGTCTGTCTTACCTTTGAGATGAGTAAAGTGTACTGAATTTACTTTAGACTAGTATAGTGGGTTTGGAGTAGAGCCCAGAAGGCTCTTATTTGTGCAGGGATATTTGCCCTGGTGCTAGATGGCCCAGATTGCCATGTTTGTTTTTCTAGTTGATTCTTTTTCCTTTTTGTCACTGTTCCTGTTTATTCCTGTTGCATGTTGTTGATCCCTTGTTTTATACAAATTCACATGAGGGAGAGCTGTGGGGACGCTCTCACCATTCTTGTCAACTGGCCAACTTATATTCACTGCTCATGTAACTTGAAAGGCACTTCCTCCAGCAAGAAATCCCAGCATCCCAAACTGAAGTAAAAGCTCCTCTGTGTATTTTTCTGATCAAATCTGTCTCCCTGAACACAGTTACATGCTCCATGGGCAGCCTCCACTGTCAAGAGTGCATGCCCACTGAGGGCAGAGCCTGAGCTCACCTCTCCCACCCCCCACCCCCCGAATTCAATTAAGTTTTTCTCTTACATGAACATGCAGTTTTTAATCTACAAGTTCTAATTTAGTACTGGGTACATGTAGCGCTCATTTTTCCATTCTTGTGATACTTCACTTAGGAGAATATCCTTCAAATCCATCCAGGTTGTTACAAAAGATACAAAACTCCATCTTTTTATGGCTGAATAGTATTCCATGGTATACATATACCACAGTTTATTAATCCATTCATGTGTTCAAGGGTACCTGGGTTGTTTCCAAATCTTTGCAGTTGTGAATAGTGCTGCTATAAACATTTGAGTACAAATGTCCTTGTGGTAAAATGACTTTCTTTCTTTTGCATAGGTCCCTAGTAATAGGATAGGAGGATGAAATGGTATGTCTACTTTTAGTTCTTTGAGGAATCTCCATAATTCTTTCTATAGAGGCTGTAATAGTTTTCAGTCCTACCAACAACGCATGATTGTTCCCTTCTCTGCACACCCAGGCCAGCATCTGTAGCTTTGGGACTTTGTGTTATGGGCCATGCTTGCTGAGATTAGGTCATAGCTCAAAGTGGTTTTGATTCAAACTTTTTTCATGTGTTTGTTGGCCATTCATCTGTTCTTGTGAGAAAAGTTTCTGTTCACATCTTTTGCCCAATTTTTAATGGGGTAGATTGATCTTTTCTTGTTGATTTGCTTGAGTTCTTTGTAGATTTTTGTTATTAGCCCTTCGTCAGATTCTTAGCATGCAGATATCTCCTCCCAGTCTGAAGGTTGTCTCTTTGCTTTGTGGAATGTGTCCTTAGCTGTGCAGAAGATTTTTAGCTTGATCCCTTCATCCAGGATGCTTGCCCTTCCCTTTGTCCTTAGGCTTTGTAAACTGTGTTGCCCCAGGCCATGGCTGCTATATTAGTTTCCTAGGACTGCTGTGACAAACTATCACAAACCTGGTGCCCTAACACAATATAGGTTTATTCTCTCACAGTTCTGGAAGCTGGAAATCCCTAACCAAAGTGTCAGCAGGATCAAGCTCCTCCCCAAAGGCTCCAGAGAAGCATTTTTTTTTTGCCTCTGTCAGATTTAGGTGGAGCCTGGTAATCCTTGGCTTGTGGCAGCATGGCTCCAACCCCAGCCTCTCTGTCTTTACATGCCCTTTGTTTCTCTCTGTCACATCTTTTCCTGTCTCTTCCATTATGGGACTTAGGGTCTATTCTATGTAGGATAATGTCATCTGAAGATCCTTACCTTATCTTCAAAATCCCTTATTCCAAATAAATTCACAAGCTGAAGTTCTGCATGGAGATTTCCTTTTATTGTTGTTTGAGGGGGCACCATTCAACACACTGCAGCATGGAACCAACAGAGGTAGTCCCCACAGGCTTACTGACTGATGGTAGTAGCATGGTTGTGCATCACTGGGCCACCCAGACCCCAAAAGGGCGGCTCTGGGGAGGTGATCAGGTTTGACAAGGATAAGAGGTGGGGTTTTGAGGTGAGGAGAAGGTGAAGAGCAGGTCCCAGAGGCTGCTGGGAGCAGGGCTGATGGGAACAGGGCTGATGGGACACTTTGGACAGGCTCAGCTAGCGAGTGAGTGAGGGTGTCAGTGGGAAGAGGCCACCCACCCCTAAAACATCTCTTTTCTTAGGAAGATGATTTTCTATTCCCTGCTTGCCCCTTCTCCCCCACAAAGTCTGCTGAAAAATCCATGTCAGAACAGACAGGGTGAAGGAAAGTGGCCCCGTCACACGTCCCAGTCAGCTATTTGAGAAGAAAATGAGAGTGCAGGCGAGGCTGAGCTTTGTGAAACATGTGGGCGGGTCTGTACACAAACATCGGCTCATACAAATAAACCAAACCTGGCCAAAAATAACAGAAAAGGCAACAGATGCTTCCAATTAAAATGTCAGCATCTCTCGAAAAGCCAAGTTCTCACGTGGTGTGGGTGCTCAGGGACCGAGGACTACTGGAAGGGACCACATATGGAAATCTGTTTGCCTTCTACCATGTCCCAGATGCCACGTAAGATGCTGGCCTGACCTTGCAATTAGCATGTTGGCTGTTTCTGGGGTGCTGTGTGCTGATGCAGGAGGAAATCTGAGAGTTGTGAAACAGTGATTATTCCCACCAAGTCCTGTAGGAACTCAGGGGCTCGGGAGCCTTCTCAGGGAGTTTTACCCCGAGGGCTTCCTCACCTCCACTTCTCCCTTCTTTACTTCCATTTTTCCATATTTTTCAACATTGTTATGAAAGCAAAATCAGTGTACATGAATCGTAGGCAGTCTTTGTGGAAGAAACCATCAAAAGCTGTCAGAAGGATGTGTGATGAGCTGGAGGATAAAGGGACAATTCCTATCCCACTCCCAGGTCCTGACTTAGTGGTGGTGGTGAGAGGAGCATGAGATGCTGGACACACTCTGGACCATGCAAACAGTGGGCACAATCACATCCTCATCCTATTCCTTTGGGCTTCTAAATACTTCCTAAAATTGTTCCTTTCAAATTTGCTTTACCATTTACTAATTATGGGTCCTTATTCCCCTTTCCTGCTAGAGCAGCTTTGTTGTGGTTTTCCTAGTTCTCTCTTTTCTTAGTAGGTAACCCAACAGGTTAACTAAGAAAACCAAGGAAGAAAGCAAGAAAATGACAGCTGAGAAGAAGGAAACCAACACTGTTCTTCCCAGATCTGACTATTTCATCAAACCAACAGGGAGTGTCTGTTTGAAAGGGTGCCTTAATCCGATAAATGAATCTCCTTCTTCTCCTAATTATCTTTATTATCACCACTATTATAATAAAATCCACATTTTACAGCTGAAGATCCAACTAGAGTAATGTCCATAGGAAGCAAGAACAATGGGGAAGTTAATGAACTGAATCCTCATTTGCGTTTCTATAGGGAAAGACGATAATTTGTTGGTTTTAATAAGCTCCTGGATTGATTTGCCACCACAAGCCAGTGCTGTTAGGCCTAGATACCTACTGGGTAATACAAGATGTGAAACTCAAATATTTTAATGTGAATTCAAACACATTTTCATTTCTTAATGGTCACTATTGCTAACTAGATCAGAGAAAGATCTATCTACATAAAATAAACAAATGATTAGTTTTGACAACAGAAGCTTAAACAGGATGTTAATTAGCAGCCATAGAAATGGGAAGGTTCTGGATGGGAACAATTAGGCACACAAACCCACAGTATGGCTACAATGTGCCAGGGTTTCATCCCTTACCATATGGCTGTGGTCTGGCAAGTGGCTCATCGGCAATTCACTACCATATCGCTTGGAACTCAGGGGTGAATCGTTTATGATTAGTTAATTCATTATGCTATTCTTGGTACCTCAAGGGGACCCTGAGGGCTTGCCTCCCCTGTTGTATTATTTTAAAGACATATGACAGGGAAGGAACAATCCTCCCTTCCCTGGCTGCCTCAAAGTACTGTTTGCTGGAAAGTTTGCTGGAATCTAGATAGAATCTTTCAAAAGAAAATAAACAAGCTAAAAATCTCCACAGTCATGAGCTGTAGCCACAGCTAGAACTATTGGAACATTCCAGGAGGTGAAAACAAAGATTTTCTCCTCCTTTTCATCCATCCTACTGAGGCTACATCAGCCAGCCTTGTGAGTACACTTTAGCTACAGTAAGAGCATGATCAGGAAGAAATAAGGACTAAGGACCATTAGACCAGGAAATAGGAATCTGTGGTTCTGGAAGGGGCTCTGTTATTAACATTGGGTAAGTTAGTTTGATCCTTAATCTTTAGCTTCAGAACCTGCAAAACAGATACTGATTCTCTGTGTTCTACTTCCTTCCTAACGGTGTGGGGCATATCCTGTGAGATTGGTCTTAATGGGTAAGATTACCCTGAATCCATGAAACTGATTAAGTCATAGCCCATCAGCACATGAGGAGCTATCAGAGAGATTTATGTTCCAACCATTAGCACAGGTGGGCAAGAAGAAAGAGGCATAGCTTCCCTCATTGGGATCTACTACTGAGAGGCTCTTCCCATCTCTGTAATTCAGCATTTTAACTACAGTTGCTAAGAAAGAGTACATGGGACATTGCATAAGGTAAAAAAAAGGAGTTTGGGCCTGAGAACTGAGTCAGAAGGTGTTTCACAGAGACTAAAGCTTGACAGAGCAGCTGGAATGCCAGAAGAGGCACAGAAGTAATAAGAGGGGAGGGTTACAATGGCAAACCGGAAAGGCATGGAGGAAAAGTAAGAACCAGACACTGAGTTAATTAAGTTAGTGAGATTGGCCAAGCATGTGGCTGGGAAGGGACATAGCAGTGCTACCGGGAATCCTGCTCAGTAAGGGACCAGTCCATTCTGGTTAATGTGCATAAGGTGCAGGAATCTCTTGCAGAGATTATTTCCTGAAATCCCCTGCAGCCCTTCCCTCTTCCCAAATCCTACAAAGCCCACCTCTCAGTAACAATTCCAAGGCTGAGACAAGAGGCCCTGACATCCTAAAAACACACACAAACACAATCACTTCCCTGTATCATCAATCTGACCTAAAAGAAGCATGTTTGCCACAATCAACATTAATTACACATTTAATTAACTTGAATTTTGTTTCCTTTTTAGAATTCCAAGGGGCTCTGGGAAAGACTTTCCGTGGCTCATGTCTCAGGAAAGAGCTGTCCAGGGAACTTTAAACTGATGCCTTTTTGTGATAAATTTCTCTGTACCAAGTAGTAATTGCATGAAAGGAGGGAGAGAGCAAGAGAGCGAGAGAGCGAGAGAGTGAGAGAGTGAGAGATAGATCTTATTGATCATTCTTAAAAACAAAAAGGCAGAAACAACACACGAGTCCTTCTTAGAAGCTTGTGGTTGGGCAGAAGCACTGCCTAGAAAATTCAGAGACCTGGGTCTGAATTCTGGATCTAACACTGATTAATAGTGCAATCTAGAACATGTCAGTTAACTTCTTTATGCCTTGGTTCTCTCATCTACAAAGTGACTGTAACATAAAGTTTATTATGTTGATTAGATGAGCCCTCATAAAATGTTTCTTGGAGCATAATCTTACTACTTCAGATGAATGCAGAGGTTCAAGGTTGTGCCTTTGCTTTATGGATGTTAAAGAATGGATTTGGGTTCTTTTCAGCTCGGTCTCTCTAGTAGCCCATGGTTCAATTCCGTTGCCCAGATGTCTGATATATGGGATACAGTGACCATTGACCACAACACGAACCCCAGACATGAAACTGCTCCTGTGAGAATGAGAGATATTTTAAGGTCTTCTAGATCTGTTGAGCTCAACCAAACATCTAGGTGTGCCAGGCACTCTGCTAGGCTCTACAGTACAAGGGTAAGAAGGCACAGACCCTGCCCTGGAGGAAGGTATGTTCTGGTGAGGGCAGTTAGATCCATAAACAGATAAATTTAGTATATGATGGTATATAAAATAATAGAATACTACCAGAGGGTTTCTCAAAGATTTTTTCCCCAAGGATCACCTGCATTGGAAACAACCAGGGAGTTCCTTAAATGGCCCCACTCCGTCTCCTTAAGTATGAATCTGCCTGTTTACCAAGCCATATGGGCTCTTCTGCTCTCTGCTAAATTCATTCCCACAAACGGGAAAAGTTGGCTATGGAAACTCACAGAAGGACAGCTCAGTATCCTGCCTTTTGGGGCCACTTATTTGAGCTCTGTGCTCTTCTAGGGTCTATGTAAAATGCAATAACAAATAATACAGAAACCATTTCTTCAAGGATCTTATAGCCTATACTTTTCTCTCTAGAGCCATAAAGCAGGATATCATACCTAGGGAAAAGGGGGAAAAGGCAGAATTGTAGCTCAGGCCTCATGATGCTCTCGCTCTAGCCAAGCCCTGCTGATGTCTTCTCCCAACTATCTTTCCCTAGGGCAGAAGCTCCCCGCCTCACCACAGGGAGTCTTGGCTCTGCCCAAGACTCTGGGAATGGTCCCAACTCAGGAAGCTGCTAAGCAGCCTTGAGGAGTCTCCTGTTACTGCCAGTCCTGCTCTGACTGTGCCATTCATTATTGGACCTCAGCTGTGTTCCGGGCCCTCTACCATTGTTACCCAGGGTCTCAGGACCTCTGTAGCTTTTGCTCTTCTTCTTCTTTTCTCTTCCTTCCTTTTTTTTTTTTTTTTTTTTTTTTTTTTTTGCAGTTTTGGCCGGGGTCGGGCTTGAACCCGACATCCCTCACATACTCCTTGTGCCGTAGGCACCGCCTCCTAGCTTTTGCTCCTCTTTGTCCCTGCCAGGACATGCCTTTCACCTGCCTCCCTGTGAATAGAGGTAATGGCAGTTTCCTCCCTGGCCGTGAAGCCTAGAGTAAGCAGGAGACAAAGCACTTTTTACAAAAAGCCTTGCATTGGAACTACAAGAGACATGTTTGGACTTACACGTTTTCCAGTGAATTTGTACTGTGTTATGTTCACCTGGTAGGTGCGTTTTGAGGACTTAGTTCCCCAAGCTGGAGGTGGTAGACCCAAGTTTCATGTTGGCTCTTCTTATAGTACATGGCATCATAATAATCACAGCGTTTTTATAATCAACAAGACATAATTGGAGTCACTCTGTCATTTCCTGGGTGTTCAGAACTTGAAATGGCCTCCAGCAACTTTGATGGAGCAGCTTGCCAGGGTGAATGAAATAGCCTCTCATTTGGTTTCTCTGTTCCTTATTTTCTGTGTGATTTTGGGGAAGTTTTAGCCTCTCTGGTCGTCAGGCTCTTTGTTTGCAAAATGGGATGATCCACACATATGGAGTGTATTGTTGAATGGATTAAATGAAATAATACAGGCCAACCTCAGCTCAATGGATATTAGCTTCTATCCCATTTCCTTATTCTCCTTCCCCTGCACATGGAGCCTCAGACACTCCCCTCTCCTCACCTCTGCAATGGGGGGGGGGGAGAAGCTAGAGACTGTTGAGAAATGCTTCTTGCTGTAGTATCTGATTCTGAGGATGACCAACCTTCTTCTCACCAGATATCAGTAATAGCTGACCCCTCCTTTCTTATATCCCCATGGAAATCCCACCATTTCCTGAAAGCAGACAGAATCTGGTGAAAGGGTAGAGGTGGGTCTGCCCTAACCTTGCTAGTCTGTTCACCCCGCTGCTGATCCTTGCTATTCTGAACCACAGCTGCTCACAGTGCAGAAAAGTGCTGGGAATAAGGAGTGTGCAATGGTCCTGCTACCATGCTCTTTCTTAAGAAACCAGAAACCTGGAGACACGATGGCTAGAGGCTACTAACATTCATGCATCAGAGTAAAGTCAGGATTTCAGGTCAGAAAGTATTTTAGAGAAACCTAGTGTGTCAGAGAGACACTAGCACTCCATGGAGTAGCTTCCAATTAAGGCCAAGTTACCAGGAGGAGTGATTATTTCTACATAGGATAATCTTTCTCACACACTGAATTATTTCTCTCCATGCCCCCTTTTAAAAAATAATAAGTAGCCAATTATAAATTTATTTGCTGCTTCCTATAATTACATTATCCATGATTAACTCACTGGAGTCTAATTCAGCTCTGGAGTTATTTTGCAGTAATGCTCCATCATGGGGCATGGTGGGACTATTGCGAGAAAGCCTTGCTCCATGTGGCTCACAGAGCTCAATTCATGCACACAGAGAGAGACAAAGAAGAGGAGGAGAGATGGCAGGCACCCCAGTCCTGGTGACAGGCAAAGTCCCTCCACGTTCATTATTTCATACTAACTCTGTGAGGTAGTGAGAATATCAATGATCATCTCCATTCAACAAACTGGGACATGGACTCAGGTCAACTCATGACATGATGTGCCAGATGAGGTTAAAACTTACGTTGACACCCTGATGGTCCCTTTCCCCAGTACTCTGTAGCTCTAAGGATATTAATCCATTAATTCAGTGGTGATCCTTTCTGTAGTGCTCAGAAGATTGTAGGGCGGCGCCTGAGGCTCAAAGGAGTAGGGCGCTGGCCCCATATGCCGGAGGTGGCTGGTTCAAACCCAGTCCCAGCCAAAAACTGCAAAAAAAAAAAAAAAAAAAGAAAAAAAGAAAAGAAAAAGATTGTAAATTTTATTTCTTCTTGTTTTTTTTTTTTTTTTGGTTGCAGTTTTTGGCTGGGGCCAGGTTTGAACCCACCACCTCCAGTATATGGGGCAGGCACTCTACTCCTTCCTTAAGTCACAGGTGCCACCCTGCAAAATGTTTTAATTTCCTCATCTTGTTAGATCTTTCCAACAATGTTCTGAGGCAGAGAAATTATAATACCCATTTTTACAGAGGGAATGACTTCGGTGAAGAGAGGTGGCTTGACCAAGATTGTGCAGCCTTTAAAATGTGAAAATTGGATGTGAACCCTGGGCCCAGACTTCTAATAAAATGCTTTATTCCATTATAGCAACCCTGCAGGTCAAGGACTCACTAGAAAGATGGGATTTGGTATCAACATGGATCAGCCACATACCATCAGAATTACATTTTGTATCAAAGGCTATTTTCTGAGACATGGACTCTTCTTAATTTAGAGATTTCATGAGCCTCCCCGAGATGATATTTATATATGTATATGCATATGTGTAAGCATGGATATGTAGAAACAAAACCGTATATTATGAGGAGACTCCTTCAAATTGCCATCGGATTCTCAAAGGGTTGTGTGACAGTGAGTTTGTGAAGTTTGGCGATTTTTGGATGACTAAGGTGATAGTGGTGGAGCTTGAGAATGGGAAGGACGTGAAAAGAGAAGATGAGGAGGCCAAGTCACACAGGCCAAAAGAGGTGAATGCTGGAAGATGCTTGTTCCTGGATAGTGACTGCTGAGGCCAAAGGCATGGATGAATTGATACACCTGGCTGGTAGAGAAGTTTCTATGGAACTGTGGAGCAGAAAGTAGACTGTGGGATGTTAAATATGGTGGAAATGAGGAGGGGGAGGCTGTGAGCATAGATATGCTTCCTTACAACCTGGCAGTTAAGGAAAGTGGAGAGATGGAATATTACTGAGGGGAAGTGAGACTGAGGAACATTCTCTCCCTGTCTCTTCTCTTCCTCCTAAAAATGGGAGATGACGTGTTTGCCAGCGGAGAATCTAATTGACAGGGAGAGACCAGGTGGGAGAGAAGGAGCCTAATTAGAGGGAAGGGAGGGATGGATCTTGAGCTGAGATGGAGCATGAACTTCGAGAGTCTCCTGGAATGAAGAGGAGAGGAGAAGGATAGGTAAAGACACAGCAGAAGTGTAAGCTTCTCGCACATTTCCTGCCAATTTCATCTACCATAGAACTCATGGCATTACAGTAAGCACAGGCCATGCCATCCAGCAGGGCTGCTTCCTGTCTGCCCAGGCACAAGGCCTCTTGGTTCTGGGCATCTGGCAGCTTATCTCAGTGCTTTCCTTGTGTTCTGTGTCTCTCCAGTCCCCAGGTTTGGAAACTGACTCTGTCAGGGGCTTCTCTAGCCTCACCAGCTAGTCTCTCCCCAAGCTCCCAGCCTCATAAGACTCTCCTAAGGAGATTTAAGTAGTAAAATACAGATATGTGTTTGGGCAATTGTTTTCTTTATTGTTGACTTATTGGACTTCTAACCTAAAAACTTGCATTACACCAGTGGTTCTCAACGTTCCTAAGGCTGCGACCCTTTAATACAGTCCATAGGGGTCATGACCCACAGGTTGAGAACCGCCGCATTATACAGTGCACAGATGTATTTCTTTATTGTTGTAAAGTAGATAATATTCAGCCATTTCTGCTTATAAAGTTGTTTTTCTGTGCCTTGGACAGGAATGAACTTTCATATTGTTTCTAAGGCACAACAGAGTCTTCCTATTATTTTATTTTTAGGGTCTTTCCTGGAGACATACTGTTTTAAGTCTGTGAAGGAACTATTTTCAATGATATCTTGAAACATATATAAAGACACCTACCTCTTACAATTCTCCAATTATTATATTCACCTCCAGCTTCCCTTTCTAACAGAAGGGATCCAGAAGGCTTTCAAAGACAAAATCAGGTTGCAAGGATGGTTGCTCAAGCTTCCAAGTCATCAGGCTCCTTTTTCTGAGAACAGGCCCATCACCTAAAAATCTTCTCTGATCCCCAAGCCAGCCGGTGGCCCCTCTACCCTGCTTGTGAACCGTCCCACTGCAGGACATGTCAGTTCTGGGGCTTAATTTTGAATTCTTCCTTCTTCTTTGGGGACCCCTGCTTGCTGTGCGTCTACTGGGATCGTATTCAGCCCCTGCTGGACTATGGGTACAAACAAAGTATATGCCAAGGCTGGAATGGCTTTGTCATGAAAACTCTGAGTTGGGTGTCAACAGAGAGGCCATCTCTGACCATCCTCTGAAAGTGATGCCTATTCTCTTCCTATACTGCTCTCTGCCCTCCTCTCCCTGCTTTAGCCTTCTGTATGGGACACAGGAGATAGCACTCTCCACCTTCAATGGAATGCAACCTCCATGAGGTCAGAGATACTTCCTGTTTTGAACCTGCTGCATCTCCACGGGCCTACTACAGTGCCTGGTACCTGGCAGGGGCTCAACACATACATGTTAAATTTTTCAGCCCCTTTTCTATAATAAGGATAATACTTTTCTCACAGGAGGGTTGGGACCACCGAATAAAATGATGTGTTAAGAACTGGGTTTGTTCCTATTTGTTGCTACTATTAGGGATCAGATCACCCCTGGAGGTGGGAATGATCTGGGCTCCTTTGTTTTTCCCACTTCAATTGTCTATAAAAACAGATCATCACATTAACAGGCATGAAGTTGCCCCCAGAAAATTGCTGTAGCCAGAGGAGCCTCAATCGGCCTTTTCTCATATGAGCTGCTAACATGCCGTTAGGTGGCCTTCAAGACCTCAGCAAGCAGGTCAGGCTGATGAGCTGGGCTTCCCAAGCTTCCAGGATGGGGCATGTGGTCTCATGGCACAGCTATCCTTTTTTAAAAATTAAAAAAAAAAATTTTTTTACTACATGGTAAGGCTTACTAAAGCAAGGCCTTCAAAAAATTAGTCAAAAATTCATATATGTTTTTTTCCACGATGGACTTCTCCAATTGGAAGAAAAACCAGAGTATGGCATTGTATATTCTTTCTATTGTTTTCTCTGAATTCTGGGCAGTTACTAATTATTTTACCAATTCAGTGCTGAATTTCACTGGCATCTCTTCTGAGCCATCATATAAGAGCGATTCAAATCCTTCAACAAATGGAGCCAAGTTATCAATGAGCTTGTCTTTCCAGGGTGTCTTGGAGATGACCAGAGAAGAAGGGAGCAAGACTCGACCTTGGCTTTCATCGCCCCTCTTCTCACCTGACCTCAGGGCCTGCAGCTTGTCCCTCTGTTGTGGGATCTGCAGGTGGCTGAGTGGTATTTTGAGTTCTGCAGTGCTTACCAGGGATCAGTCAAGTGAAGTTTGTGCTTTTAAGTTTAGTTTAGACTGGAAACACACCAGAAGGGGCTCAGGACCAATACTTTAATGCCTATGACTATGACATGTTTTTGTTTGTTTTGTTTCATATTTTGTTTCCTATTTTTCTTTCTTAGAGAAATGTTCTTCCTCCATTACACGCTCAGCTTCACTTTCTGCGTTTTTTTTTATTATTATTAAATCATGGCTGTGTACATTAATGCGATCATGGGGCACCATACACTGGTTTTATAGACTGACACATTTTCTTCACACTGGTTAACATAGCCTTCCTGGCATTTTCTTAGTTATTGTTAAGACATTTACATTCTACATTTACTAAGTTTCACATATACCCTTGTAAGATGCACCGCAGTTGTAATCCCACCAATCACCCTCCCTCTGCTCACCTCCCCCTTCCCTCCCCTCCCTTTCCTCCTTCCCCCTTCCCCCTATTCTTAGATTGTAACTGTGTTGTAGCTTTCATGTGAAAGCCATAAATTAGTTTCATAGTAGGGCTGAGTACATTGGATACTTTTTCTTCCATTCTTGAGATACTTTACTAAGAAGAATATGTTCCAGCTCCATCCATGTAAACATGAAAGAGGTAAAGTCTCCA
>CAUYPK010118512.1:0-15277 GCA_963574355.1 Loris lydekkerianus
AAACAAATTGCATAATTGTTTCAAGCTGTTATATCCAAAAGTTAAACATTGTCAATGTGCAAATCAAAATAATATTATAAATGCATTTGCAAGTGGATCTGAAAATGAATGTTGGATATTAAAATGTTGTTCTCTGAGAAAAAAAAAAAAAAAAAAAACAAAAGGAAGAAAGCTAAAATCTGAGGACATAGTATATGTACAAGAAAGCTATTTTTTTCTATAAAAAGGGAAAATGAAACAGGTGAGTTTTATATGGTCAACAGCCCATGTAGAAGAGAGCATTAGTAAATCTGGATTCATGTTCCTATTTCAATTCTAGATAGGTTACTTAAATCTTCTGAACAAAAGGTTTTTAACTTTTTTCTTTCTTTTTTTTTTTTTTTTTTTTGAGACAGAGTCTCATTATGTTGCCCTTAGTAGAGTGCTGTGGTGTCACAGTGCACAGCAACCTCAAACTCTTGAACTTAAGTGATTCTCTTGCCTCAGCTTCCCAAGTAGCTGGGACTACAGGCGCCCTTCACAATGCCCAGCTATTTCTGTTGTTGATGTTGTTGATGTTGTAGTTGTCATTGTTGTTTAGCAGGCCTGGGACGGGCTTAAACCCGCCAGCCTTGGTGTATGTGGCCAGTACCCTAACCACTTAGCAACTGGTGCCAAGCCTTTTTATCTCTTGGAACACATTCTTAGTAAAGTATCTCAAGAGTGAAAAAAAAAAAAAAATCTGATGTATTCAACACTATTATGTAACCAATACATAACACTTCTACACTCATACAAATGATAAAACATAAATATAGTTTAGCAAGGGGGACGTATGGGGGGTGGGAAAGGAGAGGGAGATTGTTGGGAGGAGGGAGAGCATTTGATGGCATCTCACCTAATATGCATAATGCAAGGATATATTTCAAAATAATTAAATTTTAAATGTCTTACCACAAAAAATAAATGAGTGAGGTGATGGAGATGTTAATCAGTTTGATTTAAGCATTTGGTATTGTATATCAAATCATCACATTAACATATACAGTTAATGTGAATAGTCGAATACCCAATAAACATATACAGTTATGATTTTAACTACAAATTAATAAAAAAGTAAAAAAAAAAAAAATTAACAGAAAATGGGGGTTCGGCACCCAGAGCTTAGGGCTTAGGGCACCGGCCACAGACACTGGGGCTGCTGGGTTCAAACCCAGCTTGAGATTGCTAAATAACAATGACAACTACAACCCAAAAACATCCAGGTGTTTTGGCAGGCGCCTGTAGTTCCAGCTACTTGGGCGGCTGAGGCAAGAGAATTGCTTAACCCCAAGAGTTTGAGATTGCTGTAAACTGTGACACCATGGCAATCTACTGAGGGTGAAATAATCAGAATACATAACAAAAAAAAAAAAAAAAAAGAAAAAAGAAAAACAGAAAATGAGGAATTTTGTACCATGTAACATTTTCCATCTATTCTAAATACAGATGTTACCTTAACATTAACAAATATTGATTCAAATATTGATTCATTTGTTTTGTTTAGTTTTTCTTTTTCTTTTTTCTTTTTGGAACCATTCATATATTAATTATTTACATTTAAATGTGTTTAATTTTACCTTTTATGCATTCCTGAATAAGTTGTGTTGTTTGGGAGCAAATGTTTAATTTACTTCTGTGGTAGTATAATAGGTAATCCTTCAGTTTTCCTCCCTGCAAAGTTTTTCAGACCCCCATCATGTTGCTATTAGTGTGCATCTGATTTTCTGCTCCTAACTGCTAAATACAGGGTACTTCACTGAATTTGATATATTTTAGCTACTCATTTGCCCAGTGATGGGCACCCCAAATCCTCCTAACTCTTTACCCCCCAAAACGTTTCTGTAATATGCATTTTTGACACTCTGTGAGCATCTGTGAGAATTTCTCTTAGATAAATACTTCGGAATAGACTACTTGGGCCTCTCCAAGGCCATATCCGTAATTTGACATAGCACTGCCATGGTGCTCTACATTATGGCTAGAGCTGGGATATACTGCTGCTGGCTGTATACAAGGGTTCTCTAACCTACATGCACACCAATTTTGGCATTAACCAGCTTTCTAATTATTGAAAGTTAAGAATATAAAGTGACAGCCTTTCCTTAAATTTCCATTCCACTGTTTTCCAATGGTGTCAGATATCATTTGATATGAATGTTAGCCTTGGTTCTTGTGACTTAGCAAATCATACCTTTTGCCCTTTTTGGGGAGAAGAAGTAGTGCTTTAGGCAAGTTTCCTGAATATTCAGACATTAATTCATTTTGAATTTTAGAAATTGCAAATATTCCCCTATTATTTCGGTTATGCTACCTTTGAAAGTGATTCTTATTCATTAAACATAATTAATAATAAGAAAATCATATTTTTATGGCTCATATTTTTAAAATTATATGTTTATTAAAAATATTTATTCTCCTAGTTCACAAAGTAATCCCTTATATCTTTTCTATGAACTTTATTTTATTGCTTATTATATTTATGGCCATGATCAGTTTGGGGCGTACCTTTGTATATGTTGCATATGTTGAAATGTTAATAAACAGATCTTTTAAATTTGAAATAGTTCATCATGTTTAGTTCAAATTCCTGACTGACCTATTTTAACACTACTATTTCAAAAGGTGCATGTTAGGCCAGGCACAGTGGTTCACATCTGTAATACCAGCACTCTCCTAGGTGGAGGTTGGTGGATTACTTGAGCTCAGGAGCTGGAGATGTCATCTCTATAAATAACCAGGTGTTGTGGAGGAAGCGTGTAGTTTCAGGTGCTTGGGAGGCTGGGGCAAGAAGATCAGTTAAGCCCAAGAATTTGACCCTAATATGTACAGGGCACAGCCAGTTTAAAGAGCAGAGAGATGAGCCATGGGCAGAAGCCTTTGCTTCCCTTAATCACTATGGATTACTCACCTTTGCTGCCACTACCAACCAAAAAACACCTGAGAACAGTAGAACTTTATTTAAACTCTTAAAGATAAACACCAGGGTGTTTTGAGTAGAAGCAGAGGAAATTCATATGGCTCGTTATGTTGCCTGTTTTTATCAACTCTCTCCTGCAAGGTCTGATTTTCTGATACTGTCCTGATCCTGACCAGGAGACCCCAAAATAGCCTTGATTTTTGTATATAAGAGACAGGTGCTAATTGTCCCAGGTCAACTTGGGAGCAGAATAAAACATAAGACTTTCCTTCCATTTCTTCAACTTATCCTCTTCCTTATGCCTTCCAATCCCCCAGCCCCAGTCCGCAGTAATCAGCCTTTTTGAAAAATATCAATTTAAGGTTGCCTTTAGTCTCCCTACGTATTTCTGTTGAGTTATTAGGCCATGGAATCCATGTTTCTTTTTCCCCCATAACTTCTCCAGAGTTAATTTAATGTGAAGGAGGCACAGTTAGTACTACATAACTATGTGGAAGGAAGAATGCCTTTTAAGCTCTTCCAGTGGAAAGCTCTATTTATTTTATTTATATATATATATATATATATATATATATATATACATACAGATATATATATATATATACATACAGATATATATATATATAATGTTATATTACATACATATGGTATATATTATACATACAATTATAAGGTGACTAAACAACCTTATGTAAGTATAATCTGGGTGTGCTTGCCCAATTCTGATCAAGTTAGTCAATGATCAAGACACATAGAATCAAATATCTGATCTTTTTTTCCCCTGGTGTCTGTCTGACTACCTGTCCAATGAATTTTATATGGAAGAAGGAATTGAAGGAATACATTTGGCCAGTGTTCTGAATTTCTTACTTTTATGATATTATAATAATGCCCATTAAATGTATATTCCTTTACGTAAGATTCAAAATTCCATAAAATTAGCAGCACTGTTTAAATTTTGGAAGTGTTATAAAAAGAAAAATGTTTAAAAAGGTATTTTTGAAGGTGAAAATTTAAAACAGAGTTTTACAAGCTATCAGAATTTCTGTAGAAGAGTTTGACCTCCCATTTCCCTTCATTTTAATGGTACTTTTAGAAAAAAAAGCAGTATTATATAATTGAGGGGAAAAAGTTAACATTGTATTACAAAAAAGTCTATACACTGTACCTTTATTGTTACTTTAAACCATGTATTAATTAGAGGTAGGAGGTTTGGCTGCATATGGAAGAAAAATATTAACAATGGCTTAAATAGAATAGAAGGGATTTTTTAATATTAAAAAATGAGATGACTAACAAATGAAACTTCTAAATCTCAATATTCCAAAGTCCAATCTATCTTCTTTGTGATTGTTTGTTTGCTTGTTTGTTTGTTTGTTTGTTTTGAGACAAAGTCTCACTATGTCACCCTGGGTAGAGTGCTATGGTGTCACAGCTCACAGCAACCTCAAACCCTTGTGCTTAAGCTATTCTCTTGCCTCAGCCTCCCAAGTAAGTGAGACTACAGGCACCTGCCACAATGCCTGGATATTTTTTGGTTGTAGTTGTCATTGTTGTTTGGTAGGCCCTGGCTGCGTTCAAACCTGCCAGCTCCAGTGTATGTGGCTGGCACCATAGCTGCTGAGCTACAGGCACTGAGCCTAATCTTATTGTTAAAGAAACTCATGATCTTGATTTTTTCCTGTTTCTCCAGCCATCACATCTGAAGAAGCCCAAAGCAAGAGGCAGAAGGTAAAAGAAGGGACCTTTCCCATTGAGTTAGATCCCTTTATACAATTTCCTAGTACATATGATGTGAGATTTCCAATTCCATCTCAGTGGCCAGAATTTCATCATATGATTATACTTAACTGCAAAGGAGGCAGAGAAACAAAACCTTATATTTGATATGACTACAACTAAACACCAAGCTTCTGGTACAAAATAAAAATGAACAATGAATTCTGGTAGGAAATATGGTAATACTTCCATAGTTGACTCCTCCCTATATTGACCACCTGCTTAAGTTGACCTGATTTTCATAGACCAGACAAGCACCACATGTACTCAATGGAAGACTGACCACCTCTGTAAGTTGTACCTTGACCACATGGAGTGTGACACACAATATTAATTTATTGTCTTTAACCTCACCAGTCAAGTCCATTCTACACCAAGAGGTAAAAGGGATGGGCTTTGCCTCTTTGTTGTACTTTTTTTTCCTTTGTATAAATTCCTTTTCATGTTTTGCTGCTATCAAGTGTTGGATTAGGCTTACGGTTCTATTGTTCATCTCATATTATGGACATTTTTTTCAAAATTAAGGACTGATTCGAATTGTAGGTATATCTTATAATTCCTGAAACATTTTACAGTTAATTGAGATATGATGGACCAAAGGAAAAATCTCAAATTGCTGACATTGAGTAAATGTTTGATTTTCTACATTTTCTAGAAAGCAGCATAGAAAGAAAGATGACAGAACATTTTGATGATATAAGACTACAGTTAGCAACATCCAGAAATGTAGACATGAGTATTTGGAGAGATAAGGTAAGAAAAGGGAAACCTTCAGAGGAAAAGGACAAAAACTTTCCTTGATGAAGTTAATAAAAACAGATTAAGTTGGTTTAAACAAATGAGGGCAGTTAACACTGGAATCTCTGGGTAAATGATCCAAGAAATTACTAAAAAATATTGTACTGGAATTTGGGCGGCAGATTTCTAAGTATCAAGTGGTTGACTCAAGAAATTTGAAGTGTGACACAAGATTTCCCAGAAAGTTGTGCATGATGAATCATCTCACAAAGGTGACAATGAAATTTCTGCCTCCAAACACATCAAAATTCCAACCTCTTGATCAAGGCATCATGGAAACATTTAAAATGCACTACCCAGCCCAGCTCCTGCAGTGAGTCATTATTAAAACACAAGCCTATGTTCCACCTATGGAAGCAAATTCATCTGCTGCATCAGTTAATGCTGTGATCAGTTCTTCTTGGAATAAAGTTTAGCCAGAAATGATATTGTATTTCAAGAAAGTTGGATTTGTCATGACCCAAGGTGCATGATGTTTTGGCACCATCAGACAGTCCATCTCCATGGCAGAATTTTATGAAGTAGATTTTAAAGTTTTTATTGGAATGGATGATGAGGTGACAACCTGTAAGGAACCTGACCCAGAAGCAATTTTCCAGGTGATATACACCACAGTTTAGACCAGCATAAAAGTGCATGAAGCAGCTAATAAAGTGGAAGAAGCAACTGAGGATGACACAGAAATTACAAAGACCCAAAAAGAAGAAGCCAGGCATCTAATAATGCACTTGAAGTCATTTGATGTGGGAAAGTGTCCAGGTATGCTGAGTGGTGTAGACAGTGGTGAGCATGCTTTCCCCACCATGTTTGTAATAAGAATAAGAAACAGACCAAGATTGAGTCTTTTTTCAGAAAAAATTATTAAACCATGAGAAAGCAGTAAATCAATAGATTTACTGTAAAATACTGTATGATTTTACTTTTTGATTATGTATGATTTTGTATGATATTCTCTAATAAAAGCCGTACAAGAAAGTGAAAAACACATACATATCAATGCCAGAAGCCAAATTTCTTGTTTTGACGGCCTCCATATGTTGACCAGTTTGTTACAAACAACTTGATGGTCAACTTACAGAGGTTCTGCTGTATATATGCAAAACACCATACTGTGCATTTTAAATATATTCAACTTTTCGTCAATTATCTCAACCATGTTGGTGCAAGAAACAAAAAATAAAATAAAAAACACACAAAAAGTTCTATATATTCAAACTTGTCACAACTTTAACATAGGTAACCCTTTCCACTGAAAATTTTTATACTTGGTGTCAATCAAGACTATTCCCTCAAATGAAGACATTTGCAGCTCAGATGTTTTAGTTTAACAATGCCCGAATGTGGGAAATGCTATATTTATGAAACTTCTTACCTTTCTCAACTGTTCTAATATATATTTGAACACTAATGATGGAAATGCACTGTTAAGTCTTTAGTGATACTCTGCGTACTTTTCCAGATACAAAAATTGGTTCATTGACTTGAGATATCCTTACCAAGAGAGCAAGTCCTGCAGATTGGCTTTTCAGACCAGTTATATAATATGAATGTAAACATTTAATGTTAAAATTGTCTTCTGAAACACATATAAATATATATTTCTTATGATTTAAATTATTTAATGATGATAAAAAATAGAGTTTCACACATTTTGATTTGAGGTTTTAAAAACAATTTCACTGATAGACTTCCATTTATTTTCCCAGTTTGAGATTATTCAAATTAAAATTAATACTCTATTTCTGAATTTTGCCTATATTTGATTCTCAATTTCACTTAGCTTGGTAATCAGTTTGACTAGTTAGGTATGTGCTATGATCACATTCGAACTAATTTGCCAAATGAGCTGGTGAAGCCTGTGGATCTTTGTCAGCTGTTCTTCTGGTGACCACCTAACTGAAGTAACATTAAAGCTTTTGCAAAGAAGCACATTTGAAAGCAAAGAAAGCTTAGAGACCCTGCTGATGTTTTTCATATCTCTGACTATCCTGAGATTCCTATCAGTAAAATTTAGGCCCAAACAATTTGGGTGTATTTATAAATACCTTCCTGTCAATCATGTTATGAATCTATACATGTGTTAATTTGTTTTGAGTTGTGTTTTGTATGTTATATACAAAAGATGCCAAAAATGTATATGTATTTTTAAGAAAGGAAGAAACGTATTAAAATACCAATACTCAATGGATACTGATAAAAGATGAATTCAAGTCACATTGAGAACCTCTTGTAAGTGCAAAATCAAAATGTTACTTGAGTATGACAAATGTAACTGTTTTACTTTCTTAAAATGTGTATACTTTTTTTAATCACCCTCTGTTTATACAGCAGGTAAGCAGAAGCAAGTATTTTATTTTTTCTTACAATAGATTTAGGAGGTATAATTTTTTCAGTGGTGAAATCTAGACATATAGAGTACTCATCTTTAGAATAGTGTACATTGTACCCAACAGATTTCATCTTTTGCCCCCTCCTACACTTCTGAATCTCCAGTGTCCATTACATGATCATACAGAGTTATACTCACAGCTTAGATCCCCCTTACAAGAACATCAGGTATTTATTTTTCATTTCCTGAATTATTTCACTTGGCATAATAAGCTCTCGTTTCATCCAAGTTTCTGCAAATCATTTCTTGTTATGGCTGAGTAATATTCCATGGTGTATGGGTGTTAAATGCGTCTCACATTTTCTTTATCCCACTTGTCAGTTGATGGGCACTTAGGAGGCTTCCAAATCTTTGCAATTGTGAATTATGTTGCAATAATCTTCAGGTACAGATATCTTTTTTATATAATGACCCTTTTCCCTAATAGGATTGCTGGATCAAATTGTACATCTATTTTTTGTTCTCTGACGAATCTCCATGCTGTTTTTCATAGAGGTTGTACTAATTCAGGTTTCCATCAACCATGTATAAGCATGCACTTTTACTTCATACGTGCCAACATCTGTTGTTTTTTAACATTTTAATGACAGGCATATTGACAAGAGTAAGGTAGTTTCTAACTGTGGTTTTAATTTGCATTTCCCTGATGAATAGTGATTTTAAACACATTTTCATGTTTCTTATGTTGGAAAAAAAAAAAAAATGGTCATGTTTTTTGCCCCTTTTTCAATTTGACTTCTTCTTGCTGATTCGTTTGAGGTTTTTTGTAGAGTTGGTATATTAGTCCTTTGCTGAGTGTATAGTTTTTGACTATTTTCTTCCATTCTGTAACTTGTATATTTATTCTGTTGATTATTTATTTTGCTGTGCAGTAGCACTTTAGCTTGAATTCCAGTTGTCTATTTTTGTTTTAATTTCATTTGCTTTTGAGATCTTACTCATTAATTCTTTGCCTAGGCCAATATCCAGAAGAATTTTTCCTCTGTTTTCTTCCAGAATTATAGTTTCAGGTCTTACATTTTAGTATCTAATCCATCTTGAGCTAATCTTTATGTGCGATGAGAGACAGGGATCCTATTTCATTCTTCTGCAAGTGATTCTCCAATTTTCCCAGAACAATGTATTAAATAGGGTGTCCTTTTCTCAGGGCATGTTTTGGTATACTATGTAAAAAATCTGTTGATTAGAAATAAATAGTTTTATTTTTGGGTTCTGTATTCTGTTTCATTGACCTATATTACTATTTTTGTACTAGTACCATGCTGGTTTGGCCAGAAGTAATATTAATGCAGAGGAAGCTCTAAATAGTAGTATTGCTTAAACATTTCATATAAAAATATTTTTTTACATCTAGTTACAAAACTCAACTCATTAAACTAAAACATTCTAAAACTGCAAAAACATTAAATTCAAGTACCTGATAATTTTTTAACTATCACAAAAATGTTGAAATATTTTACGTTAGAGAAATTGTTATAAATAACTAGCTATGTATTGGTAGATGCTCAAATGTTGTTCTATGGCTACAGAAAGAATTCATTTAATTAAAAATTAATTTTAAAAATGTCCATACTACTCAAAGCAATTTACAGATTTAATCAATCTCCATCAAATCAACAACCTCATACTTTGAAGAACTTGAAAAAGTGGTACTTCATTTCATATGGAACCAGAAAATAATTTTTATGAATTAAAACAAATATGGAAGCATCATGTTATCAGACTTTAAGTTATACTACAAATCTATAGTGATCAAAGCTGCATGGTACTTGCACAAATAGAGACATAGATCTATGGAATAGACTAGAGAACCTAGAGATGAACCCAGACGCCTATCACTATCTGATCTTTGATAAACCTAATGAAAGCATGAACTGATAAAAAAAAAAATCTCTATTTAATAATAGTGCTGGGAGAACTGGTTAGTCACATGTAGAAGACCAAAACTGGACCCTCACCTCTCACTATTTATAATTCACTCTTGCTGGATAAAAGATTTAAATTTAAGCCATGAAACAATAAAAATTTCAGAAGAAAGTATGGGACAACACTTTGAAAAAATTGGCCTTGGGAAATATTTTATGAACAAGATCACCTTGGCAATTGCAGCAACACCAAAAATAAATAAATGGGATATGATCAAGCTAAAAACTTCTGCACAGATAGCAGTACCACAACTAAAGGAAACAGACAGTATTCAGAATAGGAGAAGATGTTTGCATGCTATGAAACTGACAAAGGGCTGATTAGAATGTACAGAGAATTCAAATTATTCATCAAGAAAAGAGCAAACAACCCCATCTATAAGTGGGCAAGAGACTTGAACAGAAACTTCTCTGAAATGACAGATAAATGACCAACAAACATGAAAAAATGCTCATCATTTCTAATTATCAGAGAAATGCAAATGAAAACCACTCTGAGATATCACCTAAATCTATTGAGAATAGCCCACATCACAAAGCCCCAAATCTGAAGATGCTGGCATGGATGTGGAGAGAAGAGAACATTTTTGCCCTGCTGGTGGAATTGCAAACTCATTCCATAGCCTTGATGGAAAGAATTATGAAGAATTCTCAAACAAATATAAGTCAACTTTCCATTTGATCCCCCAGTCCCATTACTAGTGATCTGCCCAGAAGAACAAAAATTATTTTACCACAAAGACATTTGCACCAGAATGTTTATTGCAGCCAAGTTCACAATTGCCAAAACATGGAATCAATCCAAATGACCATAAACTCATGAATGGATTAACAAACCATGGTGTATGTATACCACGGAGTGCTATTCAGACATAAGCAAGATGGAGGCTTTTACCTAGATGGAGTTGAAACACATTCTTTTGAGTTTACCTAGATGGAGTTGAAACATACTCTTCTTAGTAAAGTATCTCAAGGATGGAAAAAGAATTATCCAATGTACTTAATAATAATATGAAACCAATATATAAACAACTACACACTCATAAGAAAAAAAAAAAAACAAGTATATTCTATCAAGGGGGAGGGGAGAGGAAGGGAGAAGAAAAAGAGGGAAGGGGAAAAGGGGGGTGATTTACAGGAGGAGGGAGGGCGATTGGCAGGATCACACCTAACATGTACAGCGCCAGGTTGTTCAGCAAACCCCCTGGGTGAAGGGGTCAACTACAACTTGTACTTTATCTTATAATCGAAAACAATGTAACCTAAACATTTGTACCTTCATATTAATCTGAAATTTTAAAAAAAAATTGACTTGAATAGTTCGCGAAATTATTACTGATCTGAAATGTGTCTTTATTTTTTTTAAATAATTTTTAATATTTTTTTTTATTGTTGGGGATTCATTGAGTGTACAAGAAATCAGGTTACACGGATTGCATTTGTTAGGCAAAGTCCCTCTTGCAATTTTTAATATTTTTAAAATAGAGTTTTCCTGAAACTTAAATTTAAGGACATAAAATATTTTAGAAACATTACAATATTTAAAATTACATGTAAGTTATTCTATTATTTAATTTAGCCAAGTTTTATTTGATCAAAAGAGTGAAACTAGTTTAAGGCCTCTAAAAAGGATAACTGTTAACCCTTAACATTATTGTTTTCATAAAATCTAATGACTTCCTCTTGAGAAGAAAGATATATCAAATCCATGTAGCTTTTTGTCATTATTAAGATGGCATGCCAGGTGTTCACGGTTTATCACTGCCATAATGTTTCAAAGATTTTTGTCAAATCAAGTATCATAAAGAATTGTCTAAGCAGGTTTGAATTTAAAAATCTTCATTTTTAATATTCTTACACCTTTAATATTGTGTGTATATGCATGTATGTACACGTGTGTTCCACTATTGTGCCAAGAAATTTATCTATGTGCACTTTAAGGTCAGAAGTGTATTGTTAAGTGTAAATATGTATTTCTTATCATTATTTATAAAACTTCCAAAATATTATTTTTTCATTTTAAATCTATAAAAATGAAGCAGGGCTTAAGAACATGATACATACACTGCAACATGTTCATGTATTTTGATATTTCCCACTATTATCCTTATTTTATAATCTCAACTTTAATAGCTGGTGCTTTTTATTTTCTTAATTCCTAAGCAAAACATTAGCTGAGGAATGTGTGTATGTGTGACTATGTGTGTATTTCTGTGTGGTTTATTAAGGTGTAAATATATCTAGAGCAAATAAAATATATCCTTTACATAAAAAAAAAAAAAATTCATGAGAAAATGTGATTCAAAATTCAAGATGGAAGCAAAAAACCAGCCTCTTTTAACCATTACTAGAAATGTAAGGATGAATAGTAAAATACCTTGGAAAAGCTCTTGGAAGGACCTTACTCAATCAGATTCAGATCCAAAGTCTCTGCAGTTCAAGTTTGAGTTGGAATAGATTCTTCACAGATGAAAATATATGAAATTAAAAGTTATCCTTTACTGATTTTCATTCACTAGGCAATGAGTTCCTATATTGGGATGTAATGTCTTTGCTATGTATCATTATTTCCAGTTACCATTGTGTATGTTATACATCAGCCCCATTTTAATAATACTATCTTTACAGAAGCCAAATAATAAATAACACTTTCCCTGATCTGTGAACGCCAGGAGTTACCATTCTCAAGCACGCAAGGCATGGAAAATCAGAATAAACTTAGTAATGCATTAATTCAATTCTATAAAAAGTACAAATTCAAATCTAGCCACAGTGATTGGAATACAAAAGCAAAATTATAGTCTTTTCTCCCTAAAATACTGTGATAGGTGCACAATTATCTATTTTTCTAATGAACTAAAATTTTGATTTGTATATTGTATCATGAAAGCTAAGATAATAAACATACCATATTTTCTGTATCACTTACCCCTTGGCTATGTTTGTACCTTTTATACCTCATAGCTTATTTTTATTCAAGAATAGTATTATTATATATCACTCATACAAATATAAAAATGCATTATGGGTAAATTGAGAAAGGGCAAGTTAAATATTGCTGTGGAGTAGCTGGAACCTGGGAAAGCTCTTAGAGAAAGTTAGGTTCAGTGTTTAAGAGTTGACCTATTTAACACAGAGATAAATTTTCAACTTTATATCACCAGTTTACACCTACAGCCACTATCTTCAGGGTTTGATGGCTGTCAGTGACGATCTTTTAATAGAAGCTACAAACCAGCTGATGCAACTCAAGTTTTATTTCTCTCACATCGTGTTTTATTATAAAATATTTAGATTCATCTAATATTCAAAAATCAGAGTATTATACTGAAAAGTCTATATTTCCAGCTTCTTTTAGATGAGATTGGATGTGCTCCTAGTTCTCTGACCATAGATTCCAGCTTCTTTTAAAAATGAAAGCATGTGGCAGAAGCAAACCCTCACTTTACTTAGCAACAGTTGGCTAGCGCACATTCCTTTCCATTTCTCCACCTTCTCCATGTCTCTCATGACTGAGCAAAACAGTAATTTGCACTTTTCCTCAGGCTTAAATAATACAGAAAACTTTTGCCTTTTTCATTCTATGTCAAGTGACATTTTACTTTATGGAGAGAGGACATTGTTTTCTAGATAAACAAATGAAAAGTGAAAATAGCCTTGTCCAGGCAAATTAGCAATGAATAAAGTTAACCCACTTATTTTTAAATTCTAAATCTTTAAGCTAAGATTCCTACCAGCTTGACCCTAAATAATTCAAGAGGGGTGGAAGAGTCACTTTGTAAACACAAAAAATATGGTTAGAGAGCATGAAGATTGAAAATAAAATAAATAAAATGTCTACTACATTCAAGGTAGGTATATTTATTTATTCATCAGAGAGCTTAATGTAATTGTCCTAAACTTATATTCCCATAGTGAAAACAGGAGCAAACCGAGGGTTGTCTAACTGTTAAAGCTGAGGCACTCTACCGATTATTCTTTCCTTTATACTAAGGGGGTCCACCCTGCAACCGCAGCCCACAGGCTGCCTATGGCTCAGGATGGTTAAGACGGCAGCTCAACACAAAATCATAAATTTACTTAAAACATTATGGGATTCTTTTTACAATTTTTTGATGGAACATGATCGCACAGTTCTCAAGTGTGAACTTTGTAAATGACAATATTATGTCACAATGTCATGTAAAATAAACATAAGTACACTCTTGCTCCTGCTCCTTGTCCACAGGCGTGGCTTCAGTTTCCTGGCATCCTGCAGCTCCCAGTGTGTCTGCTTTCAATCACAGACAGTTGAACTGACACCACCGGATGTTACGTGTACTTGTGGTGACTTGGAGAGGCAGAGGTTATCAATATTTCAACCTGCCAATGCAACATTTGGCATTTAATGTTATTTAGAAGTCAGATAAGAATTTTTATTTAATTATAAAAGTTACTTCCACACCTTAGTGGCACCTCACACATAACCCTATTTCCTTAAAAATTGGCCCTCTGCCTCACCCTGCACCAACAGCCAAGCAGTGGAAGGTCCAAACCTTGGTTTTATTATACTATCAATTAATTTTCATAAAAAAGTAAATATGGTCCATTACCTACTACTTTTTTTAGTCCAAACATGGCTCGTTAAATGCCTCAAAAGAAGACAGAACACAAAAGAAACAAAATTATGATAAAGGAAGAGGAAAAGTGAACAGATAACTACTTTTTTGTCTAGGCAAATGGTAGGGAATTTGTGCAAGTTTTCAAACACTATAATTTGAAAAGACAAAAACATGCTGCCACATCCCATGTATCTGAAGGACTACATTGTAAAAACTAAACAGCAGAACTAAAAAAAGTCTGTCCTCTCAACAAAAATTTTTATTAAACATTATAACTCAGAGGATTTCATCTTGTAGCAAAGCATGACAGATATAATTTGCCCTGAAAAAAAGTGTGGATATTTCTAAAATCAGTTTGTCTCACCAGACTATAACGAGGCAAAATGAAGAAATAAGAAAATCTAGCCAAAGAAATTTGGAGAGTAAAGATGCTATTTTTAAAATTTAGGCATTGGCAATGAATGACAGTACTGATACTACGCATACAGCTCAATTTGTCATTTTTATTAGAGATATTGATGATGAACATAACATCACTGAAGAAATGGCTCCTTTAGTGCCATCAAAAGACACAACTAAATCAAGAGACTTATATAAAGCAGTAAAAAAATATGTTAAAGTGATTTTCTTTGCTCATTGCCAACATATCTAGTATAGTTACTGGTGGTGCCCCCAGTGATGGTAGATCCTGTGTCCTCTCAGCCTTCACATTAGCTCATCCATCTGACCAGGGACTCTGGTAGCTGCGTGCCCTCTGGAGCCCTACCTGCCTCTGCACAGAGCCCTTCTCCTGGCCAGAGACTGCTAGAGCCTTGGGCTCCCTGTGCCAAAGTCACTGGGTGCCAGG
>CAUYPK010118513.1:0-22024 GCA_963574355.1 Loris lydekkerianus
TGCTCCACTCTGTTACTGAGGGATTCTACTGTATTTTTCAGATCTTTGAGGGCTGCAAATTCTTGCTTCAGTGCATCAAAATCTTTGGTGGTTTTGTCTTTAAATTCGTTAAATTCTTGAGACAACTTTTGAATTTCTCCTTGAATTTCTAATTCCGACTTTTGAATTGCTCCTCGAATTTCTAATCCCAAATTTTCCTCCTTTTATTAATCTTGTTTGCAATCCAAATTCTGAATTCGATTTCTGACATCTCGGCCAGCTGTTTATTAATGGGATCTTCAGTTACATCTGCCATGTCTTTCCTGGGGTTGTGGTGGTTGATCTATTCTGGTTATTCATGTTATCAGAGTTTTTCCACTGATTCTGCCCCCCTGATTGTTTTATACCATTTGATTTTTCCCCTGGAGCTTTGTTGAGGACCCGTACAGTGATATGGCCTGAGAAACTGGGGACCTGTTTGGTGTGGTGGGGCTAAGTGGTTCTGTCTTATTTTCAGCTGGTCTCTGTCCAACCCTAGTGAAACAGTTACTCTGGGTTGAAGTCTCAGCTATGGAGAAATACCAGCAATTAAGTCACCCCGCCCAACACAGGCAACAATTGGAAAAGGTAAATCAAACCTTCCTACAACCACACACCCAGGGCACCACCTGAATAGTCCTCGGGCGATTGGCTCAGTTCAAAAGGTCCAAATCAATTGTCTCAGTCAGCACCTATCTCAGGTGGGAGAGTTTAAAAGGTCTCTGGCAACTGGATCACAGGGGTCAGGTGACTACTCTGATATGGCTTGCTCCAGTGTTCCGTGGAGTCAGGAGGACCCACCCAGCAAATAGATCTGGGAAGGTTGATGCCTCCTTCCCCACCTTGCACCTCTGTCACACCCAGTCACTGATAGTCCCGCAGAGCTTTGACCCAGTTGCCTGTAGTGAACAGATACTCCAGGGGTTTGCACCTGCCTGAATCACAAGGAAATCTATTACTGCTCCTCCAGGCTGGTGCGCTCTACCTCTATCTAGCAGGGGGATGTGAGGCCTGACAACCTTGGGCACTTGATGGAGGCTGAGGTGTGTTCACTCAGTTCCAGCCCCACCCCTGATTGATGTTTCTGACAGAACAGAAAAGAACCAAACAAATTTGCGGGAATTTGTTTCTGTCCCTGATAAATTCCCCTGCAGAAGAGAAGCTGTTTTGAGTTCCCAGAGCCTGCGCCTCAGGTCCTATCTTTGTTCCTGCAGGTTTGTATTCAGTTACCTGTCAGTTCTAGCCTCCTGTCTTCCTTTGTCTATAGGCTGACGATCCCCTGAGAGCCGGGTGCATCTTAGGTTCAGTAAAGCGGTCCTCTGGGTCAGCCCTGCCCTGGGAACTTCCCAGCTCTGTGCATGCGTTTCTAGTCCCCGCACTCCACCCAGGCTGGTACTGCCTCAGGCAAACCATTTACTCATGGGACTTGCATTTCCACCCCAGATCTGTTCCATGGTGGTTGCCACCTCCTGGCCTCCTCTGGTTGCCTCCTCTGGCCAGATGCCTGGCCTCCTCTGGTTGCCCAGTGAGACAGGGGGTCTGGCTTCAGAATATCCACAAGTGAGCCCTATTTTTGCCAAAAGACGGCTGCTGCTCTGTACCTCAGGGCACCGCCGCTCCGATGTGGTTCCCTCTCAGCCAACTGTCCTCTCCTCACTCCCATGCCCCAGAGTCAGCACTGACCAGCTGCAGTCTAGGCACTGTCCACACCCCTCAAGAAATCACCCAAGAATCTGGACTCCTGGGGGACAGGCCTCCAGACCTCAAAGTGAGAGTGGGGGGGGGGGAAATGCTGGGAGCTCAGAGTTGCTGGTCGAGAATATATACAATTTTACACAGTTTTATGCCTGGCACAAGAATGCCGTGGCACCTAGTAGGGGAGGTAGTTCCAGTTTTTAGAGGGTCTCTCCCATGGAGTGTAGTGGGAGGACCTTTGATCTCTGCTTGTTTGTTTGTGGGGCACTCTGAGCCATTCTCATGGGGGAGAGGACTCCCATCTGCTTGGTGATGGATTTTGTACCTTTTGTTTGTATCCTTGGGGTTGCAGCTCGCCTCAGTGGGGTTGATGTGCATTCTTCAACCTTCTCTCTTGGTGAAGCTCTAATCCACCAGGTTACTTGCTAAATTTCTGTCCTTTAACTCTCCTTCTGGATGGGAGCCTCTGTGGAAAGCTGGCTTCAGTCAGCCATCTTGTCTCCTCCCTCAACTTTTTTTTTTTTTTAAGTGCTTCTTTAGCCATCAGGGATAAAGAATTGCGGAGATGAATGCCTTGCAATGTGGTAACGTTGTATTTTAACAAATGCTTGTGAGCAAGTTTAGGAACAACCAAGGTAAGTCATAGATTATAGGTAACACTCAGGTATATTAGTTCCCTAGGGCTGCCATATCAAACCACCATAAACTCAGTGGCTTAAAACAATGGAAATTTATTCCCTTAACCGTTCTGGAGGTCAGAAATCTCAAGGTCTTTGCCTGCTGAAAACTCTGGGGGAGACGCCTTCCTTGCTTCTAGTTACTTCCACTTCTGGTGTTCCCTGGCTTGTGGCTGTATCACTAACTGGTTTCTGCCTTGACCTTCACATGGCCTTCTCCCTGTGTCTGTGTGTCCAAATCTCTGTCTCCTCTCCCATAAAAACATCAGGATACCTAGCTCATGCTCAATCCTGGATGATCTCACATCGAGATCTTTAACTGATTGTATCTACAAAGACTTTATTTCCAAATAAGGCTACTATTGCTTCTAGATTATTCCACCTGCCAGGCTCTCTGTCCCTTGGTGCTGCATCTGTTGTGCAAGAAGTGGAGCCTGGTGTCCTTGCTGGCCCAGGTCTTCCTGCTGGCCCAGGTATAATCCAGTCTCTCTTTAGTATTGATGTCCCCAGCAGGTTAAGGGTCTGCCACATTGTTTGGCGGTTTGCTTTGGTGGCTGCTCATACTTGGCTCTGATCTCCTTCGGCTATGTCAGTCCCTTCTGGGTGCAGCTGCTGTTTCTTAGCTCTCACTTCCAGGTGTTATCTGCAAAATGGCATTAGATTGATCAATACATCAGACTTTTATAGAAGCACAGAATGCTTTACCCTAAGGGGTTTTGTGAACTGCTTGCTGGTCCAACTTCTTCATTTTACAGCAGTTAAAAGGTTTTTCCCAAGGCCATACATGAAACAACTTAATTTTACTGATACCTAATTTTATTATCGATCTGTTGTCTCAGTCTGCTAGAGCTGCCATAGCAAAGCGCTGAGTACCGGGTGCCTTAAACTATAGAAATTCATTGCTTCACAGTTCTGGAGGCCGGAGGTCTGAGTGGAAGGTGTTGGCAGGTTCGTGCCTCCTGAGGGCCGTGAGGGAAAGCTTCTTCCCAGCACTTCTCTCCTGGCTTCTGGTGTCTTGCTGGTGATCTCGGGTCTGTGTGTCACACGCCACTCTGATGTCTTCATGTGTGTGTGTCCAAGTCCAATTTCTCCTTTTTATAAGGATACAATTCATATTAAATGAGGGCCCACCCTCCTCTGGCATCCAGTAAGTTAAGACCTCATCTTAACCAATTACATTTGCAATGACCCAAATTCCAAACAAGGTCATGTTCTGAGGTCCTAGGAGTTAGGACTTCAGCACAATGATGGCCACTCTAAAGAAAAAAAAAGTTTCATTGGAACCCATGTGGTTCCCAAGATACTTAAGGTAAAGAGATGGGTGAGTTATATATGCTTCACAAGGCCCTGGGCTCAAACCTAGTGTGAGTTACATACAACTTACGTGGCAGTTAATGTTTAACATACAAATTCTGGAGGGACACAGTTCAATCCATAATATCTCTCCTCACTCAGATTGTAGGGTAGGGTGGAATGGGGAACACATCTCTGTGTGTGACTGGAATTTGTCAAGACAGAAAGGTCATGAGTTGGAAGCAGGCACAGCTGTTTTGGGACAGAGGTGATCATGTTTACCTTAAAACATGGTCATCATGAGTTGATCATGTTTACCTTTATAACAAAGTCAATCTGGCTCGGCTCCCATAGCACAGTTGTTATGGGGCCAGCCACATCCACCAAGGCTGGCAGGTTCAAACCCAGCCCAGGCCAGCTAAATAACTAAATACCAATGACTACTACAACAAAAGATAGCCAGGTGTTGTGGCAGGCACTTGTAGTCCCAGCTACATGGGAGGCTGAGGCAAAAGAATTGCTTAAGCTCAAGAGCTGGAGGTTGCTGTGCGCTGTGACGGCAAGCACTCTACCCAGGGCAACATAGTGAGACTCTGTCTCAAAAACAACAACAACAACAAAAACAAAGTCAATCTTCTTTCTATCTTTTAAACTATGTTGCATCACCAATGTTCAGTGAGCACACAATGGTGAGGATGCTTCTCAGGAAATGCGGGGTGTCTGCACGGGCACAGTTGGAACTGCTGAGCCTTGCTCTGATATTCCAGCCTCACATTCAGAGCCTCCCACAGAAGCCATTGACATTTATTTAGAAACTAATTGTGCTGCAGTTTGGGACATGAAATGGAAAAAGACCAGTTCACATTGCAATCCATCTTGGAACGAAATGGCTATTGTGGCACCAGAAGAAAATTGTTCCATTAAGTGAAAAGCAAACCTCAATTTGAAGGACAGAAAGGCCAGAGCCTGGAGCTGAGCATCTCTGTGCTATTTAACAGAACTAGCTCTGCATTTTAGGAGCATCCTGACGCTCAGTTCCTGCCACTGATAAATCGCCTTCATTCTCTCTCCCTTTCCCGTAGCTGATAATTCTCCATTATCCACAAACATTTAAACCGCAGAAACATTCAGCTCTCAGATGGCCTGGACCTTCCCCTCTGCCAGAGCCCTGACTTCCCCTCTAATATTTAGGGCTGCGCCCCTCATCTAAACTTCAAGTGCATTTAAAACCTGGGGCTATTTGTCACCACCCAGTAGGACACCTATTTTTTTGCACATAAAAATAGGGCATATGTCAGAAATTCTCCCGGGAATATGTTAGAAATTTTGGATTCTCCTGGGAATATGTTAGAAATTTTGGGCTTTGCCCTGACTTACTGAACCGATTTCTGCATCTTAACAAGATGCTCTGTGAGTGGAATGTACACTGAATTATAGAGGTGCTCTCTGTGGCCTCCCTCTCAGAGCTAGGGCTGAGTTCAAGGTCTCAAGAGCTAATTATTGGACCAGTGAATAACTTCCTCTTATCTTTCAGGGACTTCCTATCCTCCTGTGGCTGACCACTACTAGTGGTTAAACTACTTTTAACATTAATTATTAATATTAATATCTCTAGACCCACTCAGATCTCTGAAAAACAGTCAATATTTAGACATGACACTGAGGATGGCAAATCTGAATTTCTAGATCCAACATAAAATGCTAAATGCTTTATTTTCTTTTGTTTTCAACTCTCTGTGTCATTATTCTAATGATTCTAATAGGATTATCATCACTGTCAGTTCATTCAAACTTTTGATAGTTTTTAAATTGAAGATCAGAGAATGTTAACCCTGAAAAGGAATTAGGGTTCATTCATTGAGATCAAACTCTCCACTTGACAAATGAGGAAACTGAGTCATGGTATAGTCAAAGCCTCAGACAAGGTCACCAGTTGTGGGAGTGTCAGGTAAGGACAAGAACCTGTAATCGGTCTCTAGGTGCAAGCATTTTCTCTACCACACTGTACTGATTCATGTTACACTGTGCTGATTAGTACAAGGTATTTGGTCCAGTAACTTCTCAACTTTACCAGGACTTAAAGAACTGGAGAATGGATGAACATTTTTAGAAGGAGGGAATGGCTTCTGGTATCCCCTACCCTGTCGAGTCTTCTTAGAGCTCAGTGGTGCAGAGGGACTGGGGAGGAGAGACCCTGATATGGAGCCCTCACTGCTGTTCCATCACCATTAAACAATCCCTACTTATGGTGTCTGCAACTCATATCTGTACCAGGAAGCTGTGCAAGAGGGTGAATTCTGTTTAGATATCCAGAAGGCGGAGAGGCCTACCACCTCCAGTTTTTCATGACTTCGCCTCTCTGTTTTTTTCTGTGTGTTTTCACAACACCAAAGATCTATGAGCAGGACAAGCAAGTTCCCAGGCTCTCATTAGCTTGTTCATTCATTCAACTAATCGAAGGCAAGGATAGTAACCATGTAGCTTCTAGAAGGCAAGGACTGTGGGGTCTTCCTAGGAAGAGAAATCATAGCCGTGTTGTCCACCAGCCTCACACACCACCCTCACCACATGCAAAACACCTGTTTGCACAGCCTGGGATAGGCCTTCTCATCTGCCATTGATGGCCACCACTAGCTCTTTTCCTTGATACACATCTGAGGCTAGAGGCTGAATTGTTTTTAATTCCAGTGAGATCAAGTTAAAATATACATGAGGGGCAGAGAAGAAATCATAAACTTTGCAGCCTGAGAAGGAGGCAAAAGGCAGAAAAGGGCATTTCAAGATTGACCTAGAGTACCAGGAGTACCTATGCAATATTTTTATCATATATTTAAATAAACATATACACTTAATGCTATACACTATACTTATATTTATGTTAATAAATATACATAGATACATAGAAGTAGATTAGCTGGAGCTCATACACACAAACACACATGGAAGCACAGTCTTTGATCTTGACTTTGGCGCCTGACTCAGACCCCAGCCTACACCTGACAGCAGGTAAACTATATTGTGTCTCCCCTGTCTCAGAAATGTGATCATGTACTCATATATCATAAGTACTTCATATAGTATAGTGCTTCATATACAGTAGAACCTCCACAGTTGACCACCTCTTTATGTTGGCCATCTCCTTAAGTTGACCTAATTTGCATAGACCAGACACACACCACAGGTACAGATCAGTACAGGAGGCCTAATTCCTTATGTTGACCACCTCTGTATGTTGACCAGTTATTTACAGCCCCGTGAGTGATCAACTGTATATAGAGAGCACACACACGTATGTGTCTGCTCATGTTGTCTGCTGCTATGGGTCTAACATGCTATTACTCCCTACAAATACTTTTATTGAGTTGTCCTTGCCTTTGCATTCCCACAGGCCTAGAAGGTTGAAGGAGATGTCAGGGGAAAGGTTCATTTTCCCAGAAGAGAGTATTAACTGGGGAGAGAAAAAAATAATAATAATAATTTAAAAAACCAAAAAAAAATCAATGTAGCCTGTAGTGAGTGGTTCTTTCCATGAGGTGGCGCTGTTAGTACAACTGAAGCAGGAGGAGAGGCGGTCAGGGTACCAAATGAATTGATGGTGGGATGACAGAGCCCTACAAACTCCCACCCCCACATCTGACAGATGCCTGGCCACTGGCAGCCAGGGCGTGGGAGGTTTTGCAAGCAGAGCCTCTCAGCAGCTCCTAGACCGGCCCAACTGGAGGCGTGGAAACAGCGCAGGCAAAGAGGACACATGTGAGACCATGAGGAAAGCTGGCTGCGTGGAGTACACTTGAGTAGAATGGTCTCATGGCACCTGGACCCCTCCACACTCCCCGGCCTGTCGGTGGTTTTCTTTGCTGCCCACTGATCACCGCAGGAAGCATTCCAGCCAACACACAAAACCTGGCACTGGGTTCCCTGGAGCCCAGCCTCCACAGCAAGGCTCTTCTGCCCTTTCAACACACATCTGGAGGCTCCTGCTGGTGGCGGCCCACGGAGACAAGACCCTGGCCATCAAAACATCTCTGCATACTGAAAACATTCCCCAATGCCACTTTCTGCAAATGCCTGCTCCAGACTGAAATAGATACTCCCTCTCAGCAAGATCTGTAGAGAGAGCAGAGGTGCTTTGAAAACAATTCACCACTGAAGCCTTCCCTGCTGCCAGTCTTGTTTTCTAGTTGTCTGAAGTTACATTTTCATGTTAAAAAACAAAAAATAAAAACAGTGTCCTCTGTCTTCCCCCGGAGAGAAGGGAGGAGGAACCTTGGTTGATCTTCTGTCTGCTGTGGGCACTATCTTACGACTTTCAGTTCATTTTGAGACTCTGCCCTGTGGGGACTTTGTTGAGGGTAAGCTGAGCTCTGGAAAGTGGTAGAACTTACCTGAGGTCACACGTGTGTCAGCCCCAGAGGCAGCTTAAGACCCAGATCTATCCGGCCTCTTTTGCTCTGTTGATGGCTACGTAGATATTAAACCACTGACTTTTGAATGAAAAGTAGTAATAATCTCAGCATAACACCCATTAACATCTGGGTGGTCCTCTATAACATACAAAATGCCTTTGCTTTGCCCAGAACCAGCTTAGATGAAATCTAGCCCCCAAATCCACCCCTTCTGCTCTGGTCTCTCTCCTGTTTTCCCTGCACCAGCCCCTGGGTGTCCCAGCTGAGCTGGTCCTTGCTCCCTGCTGGCAGATGTGCACCCATGGTGGGCAAATTCACTGGGAGGCTGTTGACTGATTGATGGTGGGAGGCTCTGCCCATGCCCCTGCCTTGGGGGGTCCTGGGGTCACAAATCCTGGGTGGGCCTGGGTTGGTGGGTGCTAAATAGGAGCATCTCCATGAAAGCAAATTTGGCCCATCTCCTGATTTCCCTGGGGCAAGCCTTGATGGATGTGGAGCAAAATGCCAGTGATGAAGGACTCCCCCACAGAACCTGGCTTCCTCCCTCATCTCCCAACACAGGTGGTCTCTGGGCCAAAGCCCTTTAAGTTTGGAATTAAATCTCATATGTATCTCACAAGTTGAATTAGACCCAAGAGTGAATTGGATCTGCATTGAAAATGGTCCTGAAGTCTAGTAAGTTCTGAGGGTACCCTGGGCTTGCTACACATTAGTAATAGTCATAGCTGCACCTGTGGCCTTCTCCCTGAAAGCCAAGCTACGTTCCAAGTGCATCTTCACTGTGTCAACGTCTTACGTCACAACCCTCTCAGGTACATACCATTCGGGCCCAGAAAAATGAGGCCTATGAGATAAGGTGATCTGCTTGGATCTCACAGCTGATAGATGAAGGAGTCTGAGTTTGAATTTGAACAGTCCACCATTCTGTGTTGCCACCATGGCTGCTGACCTCTCCCAGGCCATACTAGAGGTTTTCTATAAGCTCTGCAGTTCCTCTGGGTTCCTGGCATCTGGGGAGAGCTCTGTTTAGATACAACCCTTGCCCAGGACTAACCAGCTTCTGAGGATCCCATGGGATTAGTGTTGGGGGCAGCCCAGCGGGACTCTTAGGTCTCTGCTTATTGTTCTTATTTTTCCCTCTTTCCTTCCCTTCCTGCCTTGTCTCCCACCCAGCTAATTGATTCCAGTTGAGACTTCCTGAGACAAGGATATTTGAGTCTTCTCGTCCTCACTTTACGTGGTGCTGGACTTTTGTTTAAGGTCAGCAGTGACAAGAAGAATGGGGCAGCCTCCCTTTGAAGGGCCACATGGAAGCACAATCTTTGATCTTGACTTTGGCCTCTGACTTAGACCCCAGCCTATACACAACGGCATGAAGACTCCACTGTGTCCAACCCTGTCCTGACCATGTGGTCATGTCCTCATTTTGTGTATCTGCATTTTGGGCCTCAGCCTACAGGAAATGGGCTTAGTTGAAGCTATAAAGTCATTGTCAGAAGCTCAGAAAACACTCCCCTGCTCACACTCATGCTGACAGACACTGTCAATCTAATTAGAGGGCTTTTATTATTAAAGCTCCCTGACCACTTGGGGCTGCAGGTCACTGTGTCCTCAAGCACACATGCCTGTGTGGCACAGAATGAGGATACAGCAGCCTCATGACTAGTTGTTATTGTGGAGCCCACATTTGTTTGATCCTGACTCTTCACAGTCACAAAATCCCACCAGTCCTGTCCCAGGCCCGAGCCAGCTGACAGTGCTCCCAACTGGCCCAGGTCCTGAATTCTGGTCCTACCTCTGGGGTTGACTCTTGGGATTTTGACCAATCTTTTTTCTTCTTTGTACCTCCATCTTCCCACCTGTACTGTGTGGCTACAAATATTTGCTTAGGATCATTTTAGCAGCTGTGAAGTGTCCTGGGAACTTTGAATGAAAGACGCTGTATTCCAGCGTATGACCATGTGATGATTCTGGCCCCATCCACACACGGAGCTCTGCAGGGGACAGACTGGACCTATTCATCCTTCACACAGGCCTAATTTTATTCCGATACCTCACTGTGGGCTGAAGCAGCAGGGCTTGCTGGAGAACTCAGCAGCCTTAGCACTTTCAAAGTCCCTTCTATTTGGTAGGGTCGCCTTTTTTTTTCTTTTTCATTAATGCAGATTAGCAGGGGTAAAAACTACTGAGCAAGGAAACAAACAAGAAAGCAGAAAGCCCTTCTCAAGGGGGATCTGCTTAATAGAACATTTAAAAGGTCAAGAAGGCCATATGCTTGAGACTAAAATTTATACTATTAGCATATTGGGCACTTTGGGGCCCACCCTGCATAAATATCAGGGTGCTATTTTTAAATTTTTTTTGAGACAGTCATTCTCTGTTGCCCCAGGCTAGAGTGCCATGGCTTCAGCCTCACAGCAACCTCAAACTCTTAGGTTCAAGTGATCCTCTTGCCTCAGCTGTCCTAGTGGCTGGGACAACAGGCGCCCACCATGACATCTGGCTAATTTTTTCTATTTTTAGTAGAGATGGAGTCTGAATCTTGTTCAGGCTGGTCTCAAACTCCTGAGCTCAAGCAATCCTCCTGCCTTGGCCTCCCAGAGTGCTAGAATTACAGGTGTGAGCCAGTACTCCTGGCCCACTTTTACTCATATTTTTATTGGATTGTGTATCTTTTCTCTGGGCACCTCTGGTATAAGGCAGCAGCTGAGAATCAATACTGTAGTATGTCTAGGTCCTACCAGGCATTAGTGTGATTTTTTTTGCTTATCTGGGCTGCTACAACAAAGTACTATAGGCTAGGTGTCTTGCAGACAACAGAAATTCACTTCCCGTAGTTTGGGAGGCTGGAAGTCCAAGACCACTGGACCAGCGTGGTCAGGCTCCGGGGAGGGCCCTCTTTCAGGTTGCAGACTGAACACTTTCCATCAAAGTGTCCCAGGGTGGAAAGAGGGTGAGACACTGGAGCTCCTTTCATAAGAACATGAAATCCATGACCTAATTATCTCCCAAGGGTCTTGCTTCCTAACACCAACACATCGGGGGTGAGGGTTTTAACATATGTATTTGAGGGGTCACAGTCAGTCCACTGCTTTGAGGATTTTTGCTTTCTCAAGAGAGCTCCATTGTTGCAACTTACAACACTTTGTCTGTCTTGAAGCTGCACTAGCATTGTGTCAGAGTTCATATCTCAAGCTGCCCTGGACCCTGTGGCCTTCTCCCTACTTGAATCACTTACTGAAAGACATTAGGGCTCTGCCTATGCCCCCTGAATCCATTTAGCATCCTCCTTTGAATTCCTCACTAACCCCAGAAGCCAAGCATCCCGTCAAGATATCATCTCCAGGCTGTGAACATCTAAGAAATTTGGTTGTCACTCCCTCCCTCTGGCCCAACTCTTCACTTCCATGAAACTTAGTTGGGACTTCAGTCACTATGGTTTCCAGTTGTGTTTTTTTTTTTTTTCTGGGTGTGCAGAGCCTGGTTTCCCATTGCTTTTCAAGGGAAACGCAAATATCTTTTTGCAAATGTACTAAGGCCTGGCGTGTTCATGTTTGACTTAATTTCTTCTCATTCACCTTTTTGAACTTCAAGATGGACCACAAAGTGTTCTCTTTGCTGTATTCAGACTCTTCCAAATTCATTCCCACTTTAAGGTTTAACACTTTTGCTGGTCTCTCTACCTAGTATACTCTGCCCACCAAGATTGGCATGCTGAGGGGAAAGGAAGAGCAGAGAGAGGGAAGGAGGGAGGGGGTGGGGTCTCGGTGTGTGACACACCTCTGGGGGGCAAGACACAATCGTAAAAGGGACTTTACCTAACAAATGCAATCCGTGTAACCCGATTTCTTGACACACCTCCGGGGGGCAAGGACACAATTTTGTCCCAGTTTCTTGACACACCTCTGGGGGGCAAGACACAATTGTAAGAGGGACTTTACCTAACAAATGCAATCAGTGTAACCCGATTTCTTGTACCCTCAATGAATCCCCCCCAAAAAGTTGTTTAATTAAATGAGTTTGATTAACAGAGAGAACCAAATAACTAAATAAATGAAACACATTGATTTAAAACAAAATTGGCAGATCCTTATTTAAATGACATGTTCTCAGAGATTAGTTCCTTGCGCATTTTGTCTAAATGGCCTTCCCTCTCAGTCACTAACACATTGGACAACAAATCATCCTCAGACTTTTACAACTATTGATGATTACTGATGCTCTGTATGCACAGATTCCTTCTGACATTCCTTATGACCTTCTCTGACATCTTCTCTCCTGTATCCCAGAACTATGGAGAGTATGCAGTGCTTTGTAGTCTCTCTATAAATATTTGTTGGATGACTAAAAGAAGGATCAAACTAGAAATACTTGTTGTGGCCTCCAAGGGGTTGCCAGGGAACTTCATCTTGCAAATGTCATGGTCTTTAACATAGGTAATGGAGGCCCCCTAGGGACCCTATGCCCAACAAGTAGAAGGCGACAGTACTGAACCTGGATTGGCTTACAGTGTCCCAGTCACTTGGGTTGTGTGGAGTTTGCCAGTGATTAGTAGATCACGATATTAGGGTAAGGCAAGAAGCAAGCTCCAAAACTCATTGGAGAGTCCCACTTGGCCAGCATTCTTTGGAGAACAGGTGGACTGGGAAGACCTTGGTATAAAGCATAGGCTAAAGAAGGAGAGAAACCAGGCTAGAGTGAGAGGCCAGAGGAATTCCCAGAGCCATGGGAACATGGGTGTAGTGTAGTTCCTTTGTAGAAAGCCCCGTAGTTTGGAGTGCGCTAGGAAGGAGCAGTTAGCAGTACCTGGTTCAGGCGCACCGTGCTCGTGGAGCCTGGTCTTGAAGGGATGGGCAGGCTGCAGTTGCACTTTGACTTTCTGATGAGCAGCTGGCACCAGAGCTTGACAGTGGGCTGGGGTGGTGGTGGGGGTGGATGTTCATTGCAGATTAACTCTCTCCTGATGCTGAGTATTGCAGATTAACTCTCTCTTGCTGCTGAGTAGAGGGTGGGTTTAGAGGAGGAGAAAGGAAAACCACAGGAAGGCCACCAAAGGGTAATGTTATACAACAGTCCAGAAAAGAGAGGATAAGAGTTGGCGATGGCAGAATGGAGGGTGACAAAGAGATTCATGCCAGAGGAGTCACTGATGCAGAAGGGACAAAATTTAAACTAGATCATATTAGAGTGATGGATGAGGAAAAAGAAAAATGTCGAGAAAACCAGGTGGAGGATCCCGAATGTCTTGATCAAGTCAAGAGCCCAATGGAAGCGGCAGATGGGAGGAGGAAAACATGTTTGCCGCTGGGCAGGCTGAGTTGACAAGCTCATGGGGCCTCCAGAGGGATTCCTGTCCTCTCAAAAAGCTAGAAATACAGACCAAGAGCTCAAGAGTGCCAGGAGTGAGGCAAACAGTTGGAAGAATGGAGGAAATTGTATTATTTTAAATAAAGCAAGTCTTCTAAAAGTAACCAAGACTTTTAGTGGAGGCAGGGGAAACCAAGAGGACATTTTTAACTTGAATAAAACTAGTACTGATTGAAGTAAAGCTTGAGGCCACAGGACAGTTTCTTATTCAAATGGAGGGCTTAGGATTTAATTTTAAAAATTTATGATGCGGTTTCAGAAATCTGCTGTCTTTTTGTTTTACAAAGAAAACTCAGGAGACTCTTTAGAGGGTCAGAGGTCCAGGGACCGAAAATCCCAAAGGGCTAGACCAGAAAAATACAGTTCCTCCCAATAAAAAGGAAAAAGTGCTTATATGCGGTGCTACTTTCAGGTCCACAACTGCCTGTGAAGAGCACTGTGTGTAATTCTGAAAATATCACGCTAAAAAAAAAAAAAAAAATTACATGTTATTTATAATAAACACTAAAGCAAAAACAAATGAAGGTCTCTGTTGCCTTCAAAGGAAGCAAACCAGATGCGCCAGGGATAAAGCAGGCAGGGCAAGACGCAAAGATGGAAGAACAGACGCCACCCTGGGGAGTCTGCACATCAGACTAATGAAAATTATCACTGATTATGACAGGTAGATGCAGACCAGAAGAAATTCGAAAAGAGCTCCCATTCCAGAAAAATAACCTCTTAAAAATATGAGGTAAGAAAGTAATACTGCATAAGCCCTTGTTACAACAACAAGGGTATTGACGAGATAGCCTTGGGCCCTGCTTGCCCAGTTCTTACAATAAGCCCCAGGCCAGGGTTAAAAATATCAAGCAAAGGGAATAATCAGGAGAGAAGAGGCTGGGAGTCAGGCCTGGTAACAAAGAGATGGTCACGTGGGATGAGGCAGATGGGACGCAGGGCAGGTCTCAGCGAGACCCCCAGGGGAAGACCTTCAGGTCTTGCAGCTTAAATCTCCAGTCTCCCTGGATCCTGGGGCTACAGGATAAGTTCAGCAGCACAGGGGAGGGCAGCTGACTGTAGTCCGTGGTGCTGACTCTTCATTAGCTCCTGCTTTATAGGTTACTGCCAGCTTCTGTTGGAAACTGGCGTCTTCCTTTTGAAATACACACAGAGAAAAGACTCTAATACTGCTTGTGTGTCTTGGAGGGCCTCCAGATGGTCAGAGGGGATTTAGTGGCCAAATCAACTTGGAAATACTGGTCCCAACACCTTCTTTACATTCTTAGTGATTGCTAATATATAAAGGCTCTGAAAGTTCTGCTGTTAAAAGACACCAGTTTAATCAACCCGTAGTTTCCACGATGACCAGGCCAAAAAGCTATAGATCCACAAACCATGCTTTATTGATGCTACTCAGGGTTATTATTCTGAACAATGACAATAATAGGGGTCACCATATTTGATTGGGCAGATCTGATTAGCTACTCCCCTCCCTACTCAATTTTATATGTTTCTGTCTTGAAGTTAAGTTGAAGGGAGTATAACTTTCTCCTAGGAAGGTATCTGACACATTAGTGTCTGGGCTAGAACTTCTGCGCATGCCTGTGGGAAGCCACGGAGCTATCAGTCTGTTTTTAGAGCATTCTCTGTGTTACAAAGCACTTCTATAGAAATTCTATTATTTATCATTGCAATATAATGAAGTTGTAGGAAGCTGAGCTGAGTGCATTCTAGGCATGCAGCAAAACAAAATTGGTTAATGGAGAGTTTATGTCAGTTGGTTCCAGTAAACTGAAGATTTGGGGGATAATTATATCTCCCCTTCTCTGCAGCAGTTTCCACAGGTCAAGAAGACACCTGCTGATAGCTTTGGGGGTGTTTCCTCCATTGACTGCATCTCAAGTTTAATTTCTATTTACTTGAATACGCCTAAGGCGCTGGATAAATAGGTTAATTTAGATTTGAAGACCTTAAACTCCTATTATTTCTCAGTGCCTTGCTGGGTTATCTAATGACTCCACCATAGCTAAGTAGATTAAGTCCAAATGCCTTTGCTTCCCTCCTAACATCATCTCCCAGGCTCCCTGTGTGATCCACCTTTTCTCAAACAGGCCATCCTTCCTCCAACCCCCACCCCTCAGCATACTCTGCATTCTGTCCTTGGCTGGCCTGTTTTTTTCCCCCTCTACGTGGGAAACCTTCCCTAGTTCCTCAAGACAGCAATAGCTTCTCCTTCCCCTGGGTCCCAAGGCCCACTCTACCTTCCTATGGGCCTGCTGTGGTGCCAAGTGCACATAGATACTCAGGGGATGTCCACTGAGTAGACGATTCACTGAGGTCCTGACTTTTATTGCAGTGTCTCTGGGTTTGGTGTTGAGATGGAAAAGTGAGCCCATAACCAATCACCCACAGTCAATCGAGTGGGAGGAGGAGGTGGAGGAGTCAGAACTGGACTGGCCACCAGAGGGACAGGGATAAGCCAAGGGCCCATGAGGGCTTGGTCTAACCTGGGGGAAGGAAGAAGTATGAATAAATTAAAAAAAACTTAAAAAGAGTGTAGATAAAGCAAGCTCAGAAACAATGACCCAAGAGAAAGAGCAGATTCATGGTAATCCGCCCCAGGTGGGAGAGGAAGAAATGTACAAGGCACAGGGCCGCCTCCTGCTGCACTTCCAGAGGCTCCAGGGTAAGGAGCAGGCTGACGTCCCCACCTTCACCCTCTGTGGGATAGGCACGTACTCACAGCCAGATTCTCCTGGAGGGGAAGCCAAGGTAATGAAGAACTTGTTACTGGTTTTTTTTTTCATCTACTTTGTTGAAACATTTCCTCTTCATATTTAACCTTTTATTATTTGATTAAACTCTCTAAGAAGAGCTTAGTTCACTCTGAGCTCAGTCTGCCCTTGTTATCTTTCCTTAGAGTTCCTAAACTTTAAGGAATGTAAATCGAATTTCTAGACATTTAGCTCAGCCAGGCAAGCAGTGTGTTTTCTTTCTGAGATTATCTTGAAGGGTAAGAACTAGTCATTATATTACTTTTTTTTGCCGAAGTTGTTTCACCATCTTGAGCCTAAAAGTCCAGCCATGAACAAAGGAGGTCATGGATCTCCTTTTGCAATTAAAAGGGACTTCAGAGCTTATTTCATTCTTCCCGCTCCTTTTCACAAGGTGGACATTTATAGGGTAGAAGTTGAATTCAAGCATTTCTAACAGACTGGATAGAATTCTGTTGCTATTTTCTCTACGGAACTCAGACTCAGGTTACGATCTTTTTAAATTGCCATCATTTTTCTGATTTGTTCCTTTAAAAACAGGATAGCAAATGTAAGGATGGAAACAGAAGTGAGAAAAGTTACCCTGAAGCAATGGACGCTAAAGAAGAGTGAGTGAGGAGAGAGTGCCCGGGCTTACTTACATAATATTCCTCTGAACAGATCCTCGAGTAGAGGAAACTCCATAAAATACTGACCCATGAGTGGTTCGGTCGAGTTGCCCGTTCCCTCCCAAAATGGACAGATGCAGTCATAGTTACATATCCTCTTAAATGCAAATCCAATAAAAATCATGGAGCATCTGCTCTGTGCTAAGTCCACAGGGGTTAGGGTACAAGTAAGGATATAAGTATGTATAAGGAGAAGAGCAAACATTTATTGACAGCTGCGATATTTTAAGCACCGGGTCAAGTAGGAGCTCATTTAACCTTAACAGTTAGTACAATTGTTTGCCCATTTTACAAGTGAAGAAACTGAGACTTGGGACGGTGAAGTAACTCATTCAAGGTGGCACAGCTGACAGGTGGCAGCGCTGAGATTCTGACTCAGGTCAGCCTGAGTTCCTAACCATTGTCCTGTAGCGATGCCCATGAAACCAGATCCCTGGAACTTGTTAGCGGAGTGGGTGGAACACACCTGAACAAAGACAGCAGGGAGTGATAGGGACTGCAGACGGGGAAAGGAAAAACGGGATAAGGGGAAAATGAGGTGAGGGACAGGAAGACATTTGTTACAGGATACAATATTACAGCTAGGCAGGAAAAATAAAGTCTAGTATTTTATACCACTGCAGGATGACTCTAGTTAGCAATAGTATGTATTATAGTCTCAGACAGTTGGGAGGAGGATGTTCAATGTCTCCAGTACAAATGATAAATGCTCATTTTTTTTTAAATTCCACATGGGAAAGGGAAAGCAAGAATCCACAAGGAAGGGAGCCTTAATCAGGGCTTAAAGAGTGAGGGAGGAGCTGTCCATTTTTACTCCTTAGGACCGGTGCTGGGCTAAACAGGAGCACCCTGCCTATTGCTAAAGAACCACAGGGTGCTAGGATGAGAGTGAGTGCCCCCCAGGGGGCTCAGGTGTGGGCCTAAACACGGTAGAAGAGAGAATCAAGAAGATCAAGATCTTGTCACCGCTGTCAGGACGCTGGGGAAGTCATCAAGTTTCAGAGACCCCAAATCATGGTCACTATGTGGACATCAGACAGCTGAGAGGCCCAGGGCCCCTGGCAGTATCGGTTTGGGGCTTTAGAGAGGCTTTGCTTCCTCTCTCGCACACTCTGTGTCATCTGTTTCCACATCCTGCCCTAATCCCCGCTGGGCTTTTGCCTTTCTTTTGCCCTTTCTTGCATCAGACTCCAGCGGACCAGCCCAAGGCCGGACGCGCAGGCCCAGGCTCGACTCTCCCGCCCCGCTGGATGGGCAGCGCCCCCTGGTGGCCACGGCCTACGCACATCGCACCCCAGAGCGAGGCTGGTGCAGAGCCCTGGGCCCGCCCCGGAGCTGGGCAGGAAGCTGGGTTTTAAACAAGGTTTAAAAATCTTCCAGGTTGGTTTTTGCTCACTGTAAGTTTGAGGCTCGTACTCTGAGGGCAAAGTCCTTGGAAACTCAGTTCTCGCATCTCTTTCTGTCTCCCCCATTAAACCTCTGGAAAATGGGGAGGCCTGGTAGAAGGCACAGTGACATTACCAGACTTCCCCTACGCGGCTGGCGCCTCCACCCGACTCTGGGTCTCTAAGGATGGGAGTCGCAGCACTCAGCTCTGAATCCCTGGGGTTCAGGTGGCACCTGGGTCACTGCAGTCGTTCAACACTCGTGGAATGAATAAATTGTTGATGTGGAGAGCCCTCCCCCCACTTCTCCTCCTCTTCCTCTTGGGGACCCCCTGGCCCTGGGCACAAAACACAGATGTTCTAAGGAATGGTTAATGTTTAAAGGGAAAGAGTCAGGACTAGGCAGGACAACGCCAGGTTGCTCAACGGACAAACAAACCCACCTTCTTGTGCTGTTTCCTAAGCCAACAAGAAGCTGCCAGAAGCCAGTCAGACGGTCAGTGGCCCAGACCAGCTGCCCTGCGCCCCAAGCAGCCATTGCACAATACACGACCTGGGGCTATAAATAGTCTTTACTAAGAAGCCCCAGCTGGGATTAAACGGGCCCAGTGGGTGGCCTTTGTTGCCCCTTCAAACAAGTAGAGAAAAAAAAACTTTTTTTTTTTTTTTTTTTTTTTTTTTTTTTAAGTCTTGCTTATAGAATCTAAGGTTAGGGCACAGTTTTCTCCTGGCTTCTTTGAGTTCAGCCTGTTCTCTCCTGTAACCCCTCCGTCCCTCTTCCTTCTTACTGTTGATCAGAAGTTCACACAGTCCCACTGAATCAGAAGGAAGACAGTGTGGTAATTCTTTAGCGGGTCTTCCTTTCCCCCCATCCCTGACACCCCGTCTTTGCCTAGTCCCAGCTGTCCACGTTTGACCTGCTTCAGAGGTCTGCACCTGGACTGGTGATTCCAGCTCCCTTTGGTCTGTAAGGTTGATCTCCTGCTCACTGGTTTGTCCATGTTTTCATGTTTTCCCCTTTCTTTGAATGGCATCTCATTATTACAACAGTGGCCTGTGATTCTTATAATGCACACCCTATCTTTAATGTATTAATTTATTTGCAAATGAAACATGCATGCTACTACCAAGCCATATAAATTATTAGATTTTCCTTTCATTCTTAATTTTTGACAAACATAACTATAAACAGGAGCTCTAATATTTTCTCCCTGAACCCAAATGGATCATTTTTCATACCTCCCAGTGGCTTCCACTGGGGATAGCATTGAATCATTTTGTTAGGTCATCAGAGCCTTCCAAGATCTGCTTCCACCTCATTTATACATTCTCTCAACATTTCTTAGATGCTACTATGGTCAGGCGCTGGGGTAGGTTGGGAGAGTAACAAGTAGTCACAGCCCCTGGAGAGCCACAGGTATGATCATTAACGTTTGAACAAGCCCTAAGGGAGAATAGTGGAAAGACATAAGTTGGCCTGGGAGAATCAGGAAAGGGTTTGTAGAGGACTATTTGAGCTGGGTCTAGAAAAATGAGTCAAGTTACAAAAAGGAAAAGGGGCCTGCCAGTTACAGAGAACAACACAAATGTAAAAGACAAAGGTAAAAGAACATATGGCGCATTGAGGAAGGGCCGAGCCACTCACAGAGACTGCTGGGGTCTGGAAGAGAGTGACAGAAGTGAAGGTTGCAAAGGAAGGTTGAGATCAAATCTGAAAGATTTTATTTGCTATATCTATAAGTTTAGATTTTATCCTGAAGCCTGCGGAGTCATGGACATTGTGACAAATGATGGTCTTTCCTAAGTATAATTTTATCTGCCCCCCTGTAAGAGGGAGAGAACATGAAGTAGGGAGAATTAAAGCACAGCATTCTTCCCTGTGCTCCCCTGGAGCTAACAGTCTGGGCTGCTGGGGAGGTCCCATGCAGGGCCATGGCCTTGAGATAATAGGACATTCCTCTCCCCAAGTCTAAGGGCAAGGTCAAGAGTGTCCAGTGGTAGGACTAAGGCTACCAAGGACTTGCACTCCACAACTGGGATTAGTGGTCTTTGAAAAAAGCTTCTCAGTAATCACCAGAAGGTAGCTTTGTGATGACATTAGGACAGATCACTTGTATATTATCAGTAATCAATCAACCCAAGCTACGGTAAAAGAACCAAGTTTTAAAATATAACACAGTGACAGATGCATGCAGTTCAATGAAAATGAAATTGGAGGGTACAAATTTTTCATCTCTGTATCCCCATAGTTTCAGGATGGGAGACACCACCATCTATCTTCTCTCTTTATCACACTTTTATTAAGATATTGGTGTTTATACAGTGTTTCCAAAGAAGCCATTGATCTTTTAGGTTCATTAGCATATCCAATTCCTCTTCTAAGAAGATTTACCTCAAAAATCTCCTTAGAGGGCTCTCCATTCACTTACTCATTCTTTATTGGGTGTGTAAGTGTTACCAGGCACTGCTCTTGGCTAAGTTTTTGTTTCTAAAGTACAGTGGAACCTCCATACTTGACCGCCCCCTACATTGACCACCCCCTTAATTTGATCTAATTTTCATAGACCAGACATGCACCACACGTACTTATCAATGCAATAGGCCTAGTTCCTTCTGTTGACCACTCTGTGTGAAGACCAGTTTATTATAGTCCCTTGGGTGGTCAACTTACAGAGGTTCTACTGTATTTTCCTTGATAAGTAAAAATAGCATCAATGATCACTGTCTTAATGGGGAGTAATCTGTGTTGTTTTTCCCAGAAGGGATGCTAGACCAACCTTAGCTTCTGCCCTTTCCCTCGAGTGACCAAGGCCAAATAGTGACAATATGTTTGGTCCATGCCTGATGTCTGGTCTGTGTGGGAAGGTGCGAGATTTCTTCTGCAGGATAGATCTTTCCTCTGTGCAGTGCTGCAACATCACTTCAATCTTTTAGCCTTATGTATTAACAAGATGAAATAATCATCCAGATAGAAAATGTTGTATTAAATTAGAAATAATAGAGATCTTCATCTGAGGTGGGAAAAGACTTAGAGTTAATAAAAATGAAAGGGACACTGAAGTGCAGTTACATAAGGATATGACCATGGGGGCAGTTACGTAAGGATATGACCATGGATATGACTCCCAGGGCCCCAGCAGGGTGCCATGGAAAACCCCTGAACACTGGCCATCCTCTTGAAACACTCACACACATTCCCGTCTGTCAAAAGAAGATAGTAGGTGACTATTATCTGAGAACTTGATTCAGAACTGTTGCACTTATTTCATCATATTTCTACCCTTGTCAACAAAAGCAAGATGTATTAGGTCAGTATTTCTTCTTATATGGGTATATCTGAGATCTGGCTGTTTTCATTGCTCTAGTCTAGGGAAGTGTTACTGATGTGCAGTTTTGTTTTTTTCAATACTTAGGGAAGGAAAAAATGAAATAAACATTCTAGGATATCTGCTATTTTTATTCAGAGCTTCACTGGGGGGGAGGGGCTCTTCTAATACCTTCAAATAAGGAGCAAGGCCAGGAAAAGGAGAAAGAGACTTCAAAAGGGAAAGGGCCTTTGGCAGTGTTAGATTGATCCTCCAACAAGAAGCTGAGCAAAGTAATTTTAAATTTAAACCTAACCATCCAACATTTGGATCTAGCAGACATCTACAGAACATTTCATCCCAACAAAACTGAATACACATACTTCTCATCAGCCCACAGAACTTACTCCAAAATCGATCACATTTTAGGTCACAAGTCTAACCTCAGTAAATT
>CAUYPK010118515.1:0-21689 GCA_963574355.1 Loris lydekkerianus
TAATCTGAGAATTTGAAAGCTTTTCATTTTATAGCTAAACCAAGCTAGAAATACAAGTTTTGTTTTCTTTTCTTTTCTTTTCTTTTCTTTTCTTTTCTTTTCTTTTCTTTTCTTTTCTTTTCTTTTCTTTCCTTTCCTTTCCTTTCCTTTCCTCTCCTCTCCTCTCCTCTCCTCTCCTCTCCTCTCCTCTCCTCTCCTCTCCTTTCCTTTCCTTTCCTTTTCTTTCTCTCACCCTCCCTCCCTCCCTCCCTCCCTCCCTCCCTCCCTTCCTTCCTTCCTTTCTTTTTTAGGCAGAGTTTCACTTTGTCACCCTCAGTAGAGTGCCACAGTGTCACAGCTCACAGCAACCTCAAACTCTTGGGTTCAAGCAATTCTCTTGTCTCAGTCTCTCAAATAGCTGGGACTACAGGTGACCACCGTAAGGCCCAGCTATTTGTTTGTTGCAGTTGTCATTGTTGTTTTAGCTGGCCTAGGCTGGGTTTGAACCTACCAGTCTTGGTGTATGTGGCTGGTGCCCTAGCCCCTGAGCTATGGGCACCACTAAAATAAAAGTTTCTTCTCCAAAACTAAACAGCAGGTTAATGTCAGAGCCTGCTTGATGGTGCCGTGTTCTGTCACACATGTTTTCTCTGGTTCATGAGCATCTCTGTTTTAGCAGAGATATCTCAATTAATTTCATGTCCTTATGTTCCTCTGAATATTATGTTACTTGCATCTTTCTGTGTATTTACATGATTCTCATGAGCATTATTTAACAAAAAGTGTGGTAAAATTCTTTCTACTAATGAAAAGTTTTTAATGTATTTATTTTTTGCTGTCTTTCCTCACAGTTAGTTTTAGAAATAGAATTTCTGAATCAAATAATATTAACAAAGTTAAAGCTTAAAATATGTTTTGAAAATTGCTGTCTTAAGATTTTATACTATCATTGGCAATGTTATGAAAATATTTGTTTCAACATAACCTTGTTAGCTTTCTTAATATGATTTTTAGTCACACTTACTAATTTAACAATTGGAAAAGAGTCATTGAAATATTAATATAATCTTGATTTCTAATGAAACTGAACATGTTTTCATATATTTATTTAATAAGAATAATGTTTTTTTCCCTTTTTTGAGCGGTTTCTTTCTACAATATTATCTTTTTTTTTTTAAATCAGGTGTTTGGGTGTTTCCTTATATTTTACTATTTGACTAACTTATATAATTGTTCAAAAATGAATTTCTAATTTCTTATTACTCCTAAGTTTGGGACTCAATCTCTTTTCAAAAATCACACCTGCGGTGCATCTTGCAAGGATATATGTGAAACTTAGTAAATGTAGAATGTAAATGTCTTGGCACAACCACTAAAAAAACGCCAGGAAGGCTATGTAGACCGGTGTGATGAAAATGTGTCAAACGGTTTATGAAACCAGTGTATGATGCCCCATGATCATATCGATGTGCACAGCTATGATTTAATAAAAATTTAAAAAAAAAGAAAAGAAAAAGAAGTACTACCAAGCCTCTAACCAGAAGGATAATTAACTAATAAGATGACAAAGCAAGTGATCAATACTTGAGTAATGTACCAACTTGCACTTCTGAAATGAAATCGGCTGGGTGCAATGTAATGGTATTTGTTGGTACAAGGTAAAGAGGTTTCTCAAAGGAAATAAATGTGCTGAATTCTTTAGAATTCCAAATTCAAAAAAAAATTAATAAATATTTAGTTATATAATCCTTGATAATATCCTATAATTTAGATTATTATTTCATTTTTTTAAGTATAAGAGATTTGATTTACTGAAAGCCATGAGATAAAGAGTGTCATTGGGGTGATGCCTGTGGCTCAAAGGACTAGGGCGCTGGTCTTATATGCCGGAGGTGGCAGGTTCAAACCCAGCCCTGGCCAAAAACTGCAAAAAAAAAAAAAAAAAAGAATGTCACTTTTTTTTTTTTTTTTCTATAAAAGCTAATTGTACCAGATAATTTTATTGGCAAATGGTGTTGCCTAAAAATAGGTTTAAAAAAACATGTAAGATTATTTGAAATGATTAGATATTGCTTCTCAATACTTGCATAGTCTTTCATGGTAAGAAACAAAGTGTTGGACTTTATTTATACAGAGATTAATGTCTTCAGGATAATAATAATGTATTTTTCTCTCTAAATATCTAGAAAAAATGTTCAACATAAGTAACCACTTCAAAAGTTTTAGTGAATAATTACATTAAAACAGTAGACATTTTATATAAATTCATGCTTGTCTCAATATTGTTACATTTTACTGGACAATTTTCCTACACTTATCATTGAGGCCTTTATGATTTCCTTATTTTTATTATATTTTTGAGGCATGAAATTTTTAGATAGTATTTTTGGAATCTTTTTTTTTTATTTTTTAAAATTGTGGTTTTATATGATGTGTGTACACCTATATGTAAATATTTGAGAGAGAGACACACAGCTTAAAATGTTATTTTAAACATTTTTAAATGTATGATTAAGTGACATCAGTTAACTTACACCATTGTGTAGTCATCAGTTATCACCACTTTCGGTTCCAAAATTTGGCATTGCCCTAAACAGAAACTCCATTGCCATTAAACAATAATTCCCATTCTTCTTGTCACACATGCTGGATTAAAAGAAATGATCTAATTATATGTATACACAAGAGACTAATATTAGATGTAATGACATAGATGGTTTAAAAGAAAAATGGCGAGAAAAGATATTCCATGCAAAGAGAACCCAAAAGAGATCTGAGTGTTTAAACTAAAAGCAGGAAAGAAAAAGACTTTAATTCGCTGTTATAAGATAAAGAGAAGGACATGATACATTGATGTACATATATATATATATATATATATATATATATATATATATTACATACATGTACATGTACATTAATAAGGTACAAAAATAGTAAGCATAAAAAATATGTCTCAACTGTCAGAGCTCAAAAATTTGAAAAGCAAACATTTACAGAATTAGAAGCTTATATTTCCTATAAAGCAAAAGCTTATATATCCCATAAAATAAACGGCAAGACAGAAGACCAATTATGAAGCAGAGAACTAGAGCAATGCTACTAACAGCAGTCAAATTTCCACACAGTTATTTTGTGGATATTGACAAACTGATTCTAAAGTTTATATGGAGGGAAAGAAGATCCCAAATAGCAGAGACAATACTGAAGGACAAGGACAGAACCGCAGGACTGACATTGCCTGACTTTAAGATTTCCTATAAAGCTGCAGGAGCCAACACAGTGTGATATTGGTGAAGAAATCGACAAATACGTTAATGGAACAGAGCAGAGAACCCAGAAATAGACCAACTTAAATATCACAAAATGATCTTTGACAATGGGCAATAGGTAATACAATAGAAAAAAAGATATTCTCTTCAACAACTGGACACCCACATGCACAAAAAATTAATCATTTTATAGAATTTATACCCTCCCCAAAACAATTCAAAAAGGATCACAGACCAAAATGTAAGCAAATGAAACATAAATTAAATATAAATGAAAAAGTATGCAACTAAGTACTAGAAGATAACACAAGAGTAAACAAAGAAGACTTTGAATTTGTGATAGGCATTTTAGACACAACACCAAAGGCATAGTCCATGAAAGAATCAATCCATGAGCTAGATTTCATGGTCAAGAGAATAAGAATAGATTTTTTTTTTTTTTTTCCCTGAAGGGCACACACAGAACTTTCTTCAGCACAAGTCATATGTTAGGACACAAAATAAATTGTCATCAATTTTAAAAGATTACAAGCACACAATTTTTTTTTTCTGCTTACAATGGAATGAAACTATAATCAGTAACAGAAGAAAAACCAGAATATCCAAAGAAGTAGAAACTAACACACTTTTAAATCATCAATTAGGTAAAGAAGAAATCACAGATGAAATTAGAAAATACATAGAGAAAAATGAAAACCAAAAAACAACATACAAAAATGTATGACATGAAATGAAGACAGTACAAGTGTGTTCATAGATTTAAAGAGAAGGAAAAAACATGAAAGGAAAGTGAAGAAAGGAGTGGGAGGAGGAGGCTTGCCAGGAGAACGTCTTGTTCTCAGTAATCCTCAGATGAGTTATGATATTGGAGGCTGTTGTAGTAAGTATGATGTTTAATCCTCTATACTTAAAAAAAAAAAAAAAAAAAAAAAAATCTTCCAAAAATATAACTAAACAATTCAGCAATGTACTAAACAAATTACATACTGCAAGCAAATGGGATTTTTGTTTTGTTTTGTTTTGTTTGTTTGAAGTGGGCCTTACTCTTGCCCAAACTGCATTGTAGTGGCATCACAAAAGCTCATTTCTTTTCTTTTCTTTTTTTTTTTTTTTTTTTGCACTTTTTGGCCGGGCTGGGTTTGAACCCACCACCTCAGGTAGAGCCCGGTGCCCTACTCCTTTGAGCCACAGGTGCTGCCCTACGAAAGCTCATTTCAACCTCCCACTCCTGCGCTCAAGAATCCTCCTCCCTCAGCCTCCATAGTAGTTGAAACTATAGGTGCGTGGAAACATGCCCAACTAAGACAGGCTCTCATCTTGTTCTCAAACTCCTGGTCTCAAGCAATTTCTCCGCCTTGACCTCCCAAAATGCTAGGATTATAGATGAGCCAATGTGCCCTGGCCAGCAAATGGGATTTATTTCTGGAATTCAAAGGAAGTTTCAGCATATGTAAATCAAACAATGTAATACACTAAATTAATACAATGAAGATCAAATAAAAACATACATGAACTTTTCAATTAATGCAGAGAAAGCCATGTGACAAAATGCATCAAACTTTCCTGGAAAAACACTTAATAAACAAGGAACAGAAGGAAATTTCCTCAAGATAAAGTCTGTACAAGGAAAAACCCACAGCTAACACAATACTCAAGGGTGAAAGACAAAGTTTATTACTAAGATCAGAACTAAGACAAGGATAGCTTCTTTGACTTCCTCTGTTTGCTATGGTATTGATAGCCCTTCCCATACCAATTAGGCAAGAAAAAGAAAAGCAATCAAAATGGAATATAAGTAGTGAGATTATTTCTGTTCACAGCAGATATGATGTTACAAATAGGCAACCATACACACACTCATATACCTCCCACACAAAAAAACCTGTCAACCTAATCAATAATTTCAGCAAAGTTGAAGCGTACAAGATTAGCACACAAAGCCAGTTGTGTTTCTATGTGCTAACAATGAATAATCTAGAAAGAAATAGAAAAAACAATTCTTTTTCTAATAGCATCAAAAATTTTACTACATTCTTAGGAATAAATTAATCCAAGTAGGAGAAAGATTAGTACTTTAAAAACTACAAAACAATGCTGAAAGAGATTAGACAGGAATATAATAAAACAGTACCCAGTGCTCACAGATTGAAGGACTTAATATTGGTGAGATGACAATATGGTATAAAGCAATCTGTAAACTGAATGTAATTCTTATCAAAATCTCATTGATGTTCTTTGAAGAAATGGAGAACTGCATCTTAAAATTCATATAAATTTTGAAATTACTCCAAATAGCCAAAATAATCTTGAACAGAAAACAAAATGGGAGATCTTTCAATCCTGATTTTAAAACTTACTACAGCTATAGCTAATCAAAACAGTGTTGTACTGGCATAAAGATGGGCAACAATGATCAATGGAATAGTGTAAGGAGCACAGAAATAATACCTCACTTATATGGTCAAGGGATCTTCGAAAAGGTGCCAAGACCATTTAATGAGGAAAGGACAGACTTTTCAACTTAGGGTGTTAGAAAAACTACCCACATGCAAAATAATGAAGTTGGGTGCTTATATCATATGCAAAAATTAACTCAATGAATGAAATACCTAACATAAAAGTTAAGACTATAAAAGTAGTAGAAGAAAACATGGGAGGGAGCTTCATGAGTTTGCATTTGGCAGTTACTTCTTGCATATGACACAAAAACATAGGCAACAGTGATAGACAATTTGACTATATTAAAATTAAAAGCTTTTTGTACATCAAAGAATACTACAATAGAAAGTCTGGTCACAGAATGGAAAAATATATTTACAAATCATATATCTCATAAAGGGTTAGTACCCAGAATATATAAAATGCTCCCACGATTCAATAACTACAAAGCAGACAACCCAATTAAAATGGACAAAAACTTGCCTAGAAATTTCTCCAAAGACGATACACAAATTCATAATAAGAACATCAAAGGATAATTCAATATTTCTAGCCATTAGAAAAATGTCAGTCAAAACCATATGAGATAATCACTTTACACTCACTGGGCTAGTTATTTTCATTAAAGAAAGAAGAAAAAAAGAAAAGAGGAAAGGAAAGATGAGGAAAGGGAAGGAGGAGAGAAGGGGAGGAGAGGAGGGGAGCGCGGAGAGATCAGAATAAGTTTGAGTGAGAATGTGGAGAACTTGGAACCTTTCTTTTACGTAGCAAATATAGTCACACATCCAAAGGTGCTTATTTCCAGGCCTACCCCAGTTCACTGTGCTTCACTTTACTGCAGGGAACAGACATTGTGTCTTTCACAAACTGAAAGTCTGTGGCTGCCCTGTGTCCAGCTGTCTGCCAGAGCCATTTCCCCAGGGCACATGCTCACTCTTATGTTGTTGTGTTGTGTTCTGGCAATTCTCACAGTATTTACAACTTTTTCATTAATATTTTGTTAGTTACGATGATCTGTGATCAGTGATCTTTGATGTTACCACTGTAATTGGGGCAACACAGCCCTGCCCACCTCCAACTACGGACTTCACCAACAGATGGTGTGTGTGTTCTGACGGTAACTCTGGGCAGCCCTTCCTCACTTCTCTCCCTCCGTAGGGGCCTCCCTGTTCCCTGATCACAAAGTATTGATGGAAGCCCAGTTAGAACCCTAGAATGACTTCTAAGGTTCAAGCTAAAGAAAAAAGTAGCATGTCTCACACTGGAAATGATTAAGGCTTGACGAGGAAGGCAAGACAAAAGCCAAGATAGGCTGGAATCTACGCTCCCTGCACCTGTTAGCCAGGATGTGAAGACCAAAACCAAAAAGTTCCTGAGGGAAATTGAATGTGCTACTCCCATGAACACCTAGATGATAAGGAAGCAAAACAGCCTTCTCGCGAATGTGGAGAAAGTTTTAGTGGTTTGGTAGAAGATGAAACCAGCCACAACATTCTCTTAAGTCAAATGCTATCCAGGGCAAGACCCTACCCTTTCCCTCTGCTATGGAGGCTGGGAGAGGGGGAGAAGCAGCAAAGGAGAGTTTGAATCTATCCGAGGTTGGTTTCAGGAAGTGTAAGGAGAGGCGCCGTCTCGTCTCTCTCATGTAAAAGTGCATGATGAAGCTGCAAGTCTCATGGGGAAGCTGCAGCGAGTCACTCAGAAGATCTGGCTGAGATAACTGAGGCACGTGGCTACGCTGAGCACCAGACCTTCAGGGGACACAAAACATTCTATTGGAAGATGTTTTCTAGAGTTCCATAGATGAAGTGGAGCCACCAATGCTTGGCTTAGAGCTTCAAAGGACAGGTGCAATCTCTTGTTAGGGGCTAACATAGTGATGACTTTAAGTTGAAGCCAGTGTTTATTTACCATTTTGAAAATCCTAAGGCCCTTATTAATCAGATTAAACCTACCCTGCCTATGTTCTGTAAATGAATCAATAAAGCCTGGATGATAATACATCTGTTTACAGCATGGTTTACTATTTTAATACCGCTATTTTAACCTACTTCTCAGAAAATAATGATTTCATTTAAAATATTACTGTTCATTGACAGTGCACTTGGTCACCAAAGACCTCTGATGTAGGAGAAAATTAATGCTGTTTCCATGCTGCTAACACAACATCCATCCTGAAAATCATAGATCAAAGAGTTTTCTTTTACTTTCTTATTATTGAAAACATACATTTTATAAGGCTACATGAGCCACAGATAGGGATTCCTCTGATGGATCTAGGAAGCATCAGTTGGAAACCCTTTGTAAGGGATTCACCATTCTAGATTCTATTAAGAACACGTGTGGGGCAGCTCCTATGGCTCAAGGATAGGGCGCCAGCCCCATATGCCAAGGGTGACAGGTTCAAACCCAGCCCTGGCCAAAAAACTGAAAAAAAAAAAAGAAAAAGAAAAAGAACACCTGTGCCCTCCCCGTGGGAGGAGGTCCAAATATCAACATAAAGAGGAGTTCTGAAAAAGCTGATTCCAACCTTCCTGGATGACTTTTAGGGTTTTAAGACTTCAATGCAGGAATTAACTGCAGATTTGGTCAAACTACAATAGCAAGACAGCTAGAATTAAGAGTGGAACCTAGCTGGGCGCGGTGACTCATGCCTGTAATCCCAGCACTCTGGGAGGCCGAGGCGGGTAGATTGCTTAAACTCAAGAGTTCGAGACCAGACTGAGCCAGAGCGAGACCCTGTCTCTAAAAATAGCAGAGTGTTGTGGCGGGGGTCTTTAATCCAAGGTACTTGGGAGGCTGAGGCAAGAGGATCACTTGAGTTCAAATGTCTGAGGTGCTGTGAGCTATGACACCAGTGCACTCAACGATGGTGACAAAGTGAGACTCTGTCTCAAAAAAAAAAAAAAAAGAGAGTGGAACCTGAGGAGGTGGCTGAATTGCAGCAATCTCTTGATTAAACTTTAATGAATGAACAGCTTTTCTTATGGATGAGCAAAGAAAGTAATTTCTTGAGATGAAATCTACTACTGGTGAAGATAACATGTATTGTAAACATTGATGAAATGATAAAAAACAAAAAGGATTTAGAATATTACATAAACTTAAAGTAGCAGCAAGATTGAGCAAGATTTGAGAGGATTGAATTCAATTTTGGAAGAAGTTCTACTTTGAGTAAAATGTTATCAAACAGTATCATCTGGTACAAAGAAATTATTGGTGAACAGACAAGTCAGTCGGTGTGGCAAACTCAATTGTCTTGTTTTAAGGATTGCCACAGCCACCCCAGACTCCAGCAGCCTCCAACCTGCTCCATCAGCGGCACCAACTCATGGCAAGACTCTCCCCCAGCAAACATATGATTATCCAAGTCTCTGATGATCATTAGCATTTTTAACAATAAGCCTTTTAAATTAAGCTGTGCACTTTCTTTAGACTTAATGCTATTGAACATTATTAATAAAGAATATATTTAGTATAAACATAACTTTTATATGTGCTGTGACACCCCCAAAATTGTGTGGCTTAATGTATTACAATATACACTCTATTGTAGTGTTATAGAACTGAACCCACAATCTTTCTAAGATACACTTTTTTTCTATAAAAATTTATTATGAGAAAATACATGAGATGCATACCATAATTTATACCATTTCTTCCCTATTTTATCAGAGTCAGTAGCTTAAATAGGATTGCACTAAATAAACATTCAACTATATCAGCTGTTTTCTTGATTATTTAAAAATACCTGAAATCATTTTTTTAAATATTCAAAATCATAATTTAGTAAATGTATGTCTTGGCATCATATATTTAACAAGATAAAGAGTGTTAAGAAAAGTGCACTGTGTGTGATTATGTTGAAGCATACACAGTTACCTTTCACCTTGGGCATCTGGGACTTTGGTATCAGTGAGAGAACAACGCGCAGCATTTACTTGGGTGACAGGATCTGTGACACAGGAGAGAGAAGAAAGCATGTCACAGTTTCTATGGGCCAGAAATGAAACACTTTCAAAAATCGTAATAGACAATTTCCACTGACTGCCGATGAAAGCTGATGTATCTCCATAATGTTGTTTGAAAAGGCAACATTGATAAAATATATTTTGGAAACAGGTGACCCTCCCTGTACTTTCCATCCTACAGGCCGAGGACGAGGGCTCTGTGAAATGCTTATTCTAGTCTAATGTCACCAGAGCACTCCCTGTAAGGTGTTGTCATAATTGTTTATTCGAGCTGATGTGTCATTTGAGTAAAGCTAACAGCAGTTAGTTTGAGCTTTAAGAGGAGAGCTCCAGAATGATCAGTCAAAAGTCACCTGTCATTCCTACTGAAAAAGAAAGAAGAATTTGTATTTCATGTGCTTATAAGGAAAGATACTAAAAGCAAATGTTAAGTAGGAAAATTAAGGGATATTTGTATTGAATAATAAACTATAATATTCAATAAATACATATTTAATTTAATTTTAAATACTGGGACATAGCACAAACTTTACATGATTAACTTTTATTATTTAAAAAGGGACTATTTCTGGTTTGAATGGCGCTATTCATTCTATCGACTTACCTTGTTTGTTTCTTTCCCTTTAGGCTGTACTTTGGAGATATAAATTTTCTCAGCTTAAAGGCTCGTCAGATGATGGCAAGAGCAAAATCAAATTTTTGTTTCAGAATCCAGATACTAAACAGATTGAAGCAAAGGTAAACCCAAGAAATTCGTCACGTAATACGCCTCTCAGTGCATCCACGCCACTAAGAAACCTGGGGGAGGAGATTTCAGAGAACCAAGGGGGTGAAAGTCCACACTCTTCACTTAGCTTGGAATGTCTCTATGGTCAAAAAAATGGATTCACTTTGAGGTTTTATTGGCAAATTTTCACTGAAAGGCATTGTTAAAACAAATTACACACAACTAATTACATTGCTTAGTTGCAATTCCTTATGAACTGCGTTTGTGTCACCCTAAAATAACGTTCTGGGAGCTAGGACAGTCACCGGGTGATTTCACATTCTAAATAATAATTTAGAATACAGGAGAAATAAGACCTTATGTTTTATTTTCTATTTAAATGTGAATATAAATCCCTACAGAAAACTATTTGTTAAATCAATTCATTTTCCCCATGTAATGCTATGTTAAAGAAGATAAGTCAGGGAGGTTCCTGTGGCTCAAAGGAGTAGGGCGCTGGCCCCATATGCCAGAGGTGGTGGGGTGAAACCCAGCCCCCGCCCAAAACTGCAAAAAAATAAATAAAAAAGAAGATAAGTTAAATGAACAATTTTTGCTTTGCCCCATCCAAATTTTTAGTATCCTGGAGTGTATTAACTATACAGTTTTGAATGCGTCAAAAAGATTCACTACTTTTATTTATTTATTTTTTCTTTTTTTCTGCAGTTTGTGGCTGGGGCTGGGTCTGAACCCACCACCTCCGGCATATGGGACTGGCGCCCTACTCCTTTGAGCCACAGGCGCCGTGCCACTACTTTTATTTTTATAAATACATATTTTTTAACATTCAAAGTCTAAGTTATTTTCACTACCTGAGGTGGAGCTCATGATAGCAGTGTTTGAGTTGTGATAAATTATAAACACATTATCCCAGGGTGGAGGAAAGGACAGACAGCAAATACCAAAATTTAAAAAAAAAAAAAATACTTACATGGACATGAAAATCCACTGTAATTTTTCAACCATGGACTAAAATACCGCAATTCTGTCATACGTCTGTACCTATTAAACTCAGGAGATGAAGGCTGCACCTGACGTTGAGAGTCGCCCCGGGACTGCCCTGTGTGGTGTCCCAGTCTCTTGTGATGCTGCTCTGAGTGCAGGTTACACGCGCTCCTTTGAAGGCACTGTCTGCTTCTTGCCTTAAACATCTTCTCATGCTTTTCTATTGATTTTCCTCCTAATCAATAATTAATCCTAATCTGGGATGCTCCATTCTTGTCTTAGATTTGTCCGTCAGCTTGTCTTTCTCTCACTGCCAGGACTGCAGGTCATCGAAAGTGGGAGCTGTGACCACCACGCCTTTTGCCTGCCTCCTTTCTGTCTGTCACTAAAGCACTGGTGTTTCCCACAGCCTTGACGATAGGTCACTACATAAGTTTTGAGACAGACAGTCTCCTGGTCCATTATTTCCCTGACAAGAAGCACAGTGGACAGTGCTCTTCCTGGTCACCCTGCAGGTCTCGCCCTGCCGGGCTTCTCAGTGTTGCTGGGACGGCTTCATTCTGCCCACACAGGTTTTATGATCTTGATTTTTGTGTGTCTCAAAACTTTTCATGATGACCCATGTATATGTCTTCTATCAGATCAGAAAGTGCCTTGATAACGTCTATTCCGTTTTTAACTGGCCCCCCAATTTTCATATCTGAGTCTCCAGGGCTGACTCTTTCCTAAACATTGACCTGGCTGTACCTCCCTCCCCCACCTCTGCCTCCGGCTCCCCCCCCACCACCACAGGCAAATCTATAGCTTTGTTGCAAACACTTACACTGACTCTTAGTGTTACTATCAAAAATGCAGTATTAATACTGTCAAAATTATTACTTTTAGTTCTTCTTGGATGTCTTAATCTTTCAAAGGCCATCATGTACCCTAATGTTTGTTAGTGATGTTAATACTGTCTGTTCTGTATTCTTTTGGCTAATGGGGAAGCTCATCTGCCTGTTACTGATAGCACTAGAATATTTGATTCATTCTTTTTTTCTTATAACACTTAGGGTTAGAGATAAATGCAATCAAGTGACTACTAAATACGTACTTAGACTTCAGTTTAGTACAGTATTTATCATATTTTGCAAATATAAAATATTATTTTTATTATGATTTATAAGATTATTTCTTAATTTATTTCCTTAAAAACTAGTTTTAGATGAAATATTTAGTTGAGTATAATTCTCAAACTTTTCAGGAGCAATTGTGGGAATGGTGGAAAGAGAAGTCTTAAACATAATCAAAGACTATGATATTTGGTGAGTTATGGAAATTCATTATAACTTAGCATCTCCATCTGTAAAATCAGCAAAAATATTACCTCCACATATAGCACAGGAAATACCAACTTAAATACTGAGACTGTTTAGCCATGGATGAGGCTGGCCAATCGAAATGGAGACTCTATAGAATTTTCAGTCATAATTGGTGCATCACCCAATTATCACCTCTGCTGACATCATAGATGTTGAATAAGAAGTAAAAATAAGTTCAGGTGTGGTGGCTCACGCCTGTAATCCTAGCACTCTGGAGGCCAAGGAAGGAAGATCCCTTGAGCTCAGAAGTTCCTGACCTGCTGAGTAAGAGTGAGAACTCATCTCTACTAAAAATAGAAAAATTAGCTGGACGTCGTGGTGGGTGTCTGTAGTCTCAGCTACTCAGGAGGCTGAGGCAGGAGGATCACTTTGATCCCAGGAGTTTGAGGGTGCTGTGAGGTAGGCTGAGGCCATGGTGCTGTGGCCTGGTTGACAGAGTAAGACTCTGTCTCATAAAAAACTAAAAGTAAAAATAGAACATTTGCTGGCGAGTTTATAACATTTATAACTGAGACTTGTGAGCAGTAAGCTTACCTTACATCAGTGGAGCAGAGAAAGGAAAGTAGTGTGGAGGTTTTTATTAGGAACAAGTTTTTGTTTCTTTGGGATATACGCCCAGGAGTGAAAATGGCTCTATAGAATGGAAAATGTTTGTTTAGTCTGAAACAAAATGCCAAATTATATTCCAGAGTGGCTATAACAGTTTATATCCATGTGGGCAAAGTATGAGAAATCCAGTTTCCCTGCATCCATGCCAGAATTGGATATTATCATTGCTGGTTTAAATTTTAGTTCTTCTCATCAGAGTCTTAGTTTGCGTTTTATAGTGAGATGAAAAACCGTTCTGTGCATATTGTTTAGCAACGTAGTCTCTTTGGTGAAGTGCCTCCTCCTTTTTTTTTTTTATCCATTTCTAATTATATTGTTTACTTTCATGTGTGTGTGCCTCTTTATTTTTCTGATAATTATGCCAGAGGCATTTCAAAGAACCAGCACTGATTTCTCATTGAACTTCTCTATTGCGCTCTATAATCAATTTAATAAGTCAGGCTCTTTTATTATTTGCTTATATTTTGCTTACTTTGGTTTTTATTTTTTAACCTTTTGAAGCAGCATTTTATTTTCTTTTTTAAAATTTCAAAATATTAAGGGTGTTCAAATGTGTTTATTACGAAAGTAACTTTTACAATACTTAAGTCATGGCATTTAGTGCACTCATCACCAGAATAGTGTTCACTGTTCCCAGTAAGTAAGTTTTTAACTTTTACTGCCCCCCTTCATGGTTCCTAAGCCTGTTGATTTACCTTTGTGCTCATTGTTTAGCCTCCAATTGTTGGTGAGGACATATGGCATTTGAGTTTTTATTCCTCGGACATTTTGCTTAGGAAAACGGCCTCTATTTTCATCCAAGTTGCTGCAAACAACATGATGTCATTTGTTTCAATAACTGAGCACTGCTCCATGGGATACGTATACCATATAAACGACGGAGCAGTGTTCCGCGGGATACATATACCATATCAATGGCTGAGCAGTGTTTCATGGGATATGTGTACCATATACATGGCTGAGTAGTGTTCCACGGGATATGTGTACCATATAAATTTCTGAGCAGTGTGCCACAGGATACATATACCATATAAATGGTTGAACAGTACTCCTTGGGATATAAATGTCTGAGTAGTGTTCCACGGGACTCATATACCATATCAATGGCTGAGCAGTGTTCCATGGGATACGTATACCATATAAATGGCTGAACAGTACTCCTTGGAATATAAATGTCTGAGTAGTGCTCCACAGGATTCTTATACCATATTTTCTTTATTCACTCGGGAATTGATGGGCATTTACATTATTTTCGTATCTTTCCAAATGTGAATTGTGCTGCAATAAGCATTTGAATGCAGGTGTCTTTTTGATAAAATACCACCATTTCCTTGGGTAGACGCCCAGCAGTGGGATTGACGGATAGCATGCAAGGTCCACTTCTTCAAGAAATCTTCATAGCACGCTATCCCACCAACAGTGTATGAGCATTCGTCCTCTCTGCATTTACGCCAGCATCTACCTTTTTTCACTTTTTATTAGTGACCATTCTGATAGGGGTAGGTTGGTATCTCCTGGTAGTTTTAATTTGCTTCTCCCCAATGATGAATGAGCTGAGCATTTTTTTCATGTTTTTTGGCCATGTCTATCTTCTTTTGAAAAACGTTCATATATTTTGCCCACTTTTTGATGAGGTTGTTTATTTCTTAGTAATTTTTTTTTAGGTCTTTGAATACTCTTTTTTCATTTTGAAGACAGAGTCTCAAGCTGTCACCCTGGTAGAGTGCCGTGACGTCACAGCTCACAGCAACCTCCAACTCTTGGGGTTAAAGCGATTCTCTTGCCTCAGCCTCCCAAGTAGCTGGGACTACAGGCGCTTATCTCAATGCCTGGCTATTTTTTGATTGTAGTTGTCATTGTTCTTTGGTGGGCCCAGGCTGGATTCAAAGCCACCAGCTCTGGTGTATGTGGCTGGTGCCTTAGCCACTTGACCTGCAGACGCCAAGCTGGTCTTTGCATATTCTTGATATTAGTCTTTTGTCAGATGTATAGTTTGGAAATATTTTCTCCCATTCTGTAGGTTGTCTGTTCACTCTGTTGACTATGTCCTTTACTGTACAGAACATTTTTAATTTAATCAAATTTCATTTATTTATTTTTGTTGTTGCTGTATTTGCTTTGGGGGGTCTTAGTCATAAGTACTTGCTTAGACCAATGTCTAAAAAAAAAATTTCCTGTTTTCTTCCAGAATTGTTATGGTTTCAGGCCATAAACATCTTTTATCCACCTTGAAATGTTATTTTTATATGGTGAGGCACAGGGTCGTCTTCTGCTCCTCTGCTCGTAACTGTCCAGTTTTCTCAGCACCATTTATTGAAAAGGGCTTCCTCTGCCCAGTGCCTGTTGTTGCTTTTTCCAAGATCAGTTGGTTGTAGCTATGTTGTTTTACTCCTGGATCCTCTATTCTATTTCATTGGTTACACCTCTGCCCTTATGCCAGCACCACACTCTTGTGATGCTGCAAACTTGGAGGGTCACCTGAAGTCAGGTCATGTGATGCCTCTGGATTCGTTCTTCTTGCTTAAGATTGCTTTGGCTATTTGGGCTCTTTTCTGGTTCTGAATGAAGCTAAGGATTATTTTTTCTAGATCTGTGAAATATGACACTGATATTTTAACAGGGATTTCATTGAATCTGTAAATCTCTTTGGCAGTATGGACATTTCAAGAATGATTCTGCCAATCCATGACTAAGGATGTTTCTCCATTTGATTGTGTTTTCCCTGATTTCTTTCATCAGTGTCTTGTACTTTTACTTGTAAACATCTTTCACCTCTTTGGTTAAGTGTGTTTATAGGCATGTTATTTTTCTCTTTAGCTATTGTGAGTGGTATTGAGCCCTTGTTTTGACTCTCGGCTCGACTGTTATTAATACATAGAAATGCAACAAATTTGTGTACATTGATTTTGTAACCTTAGACTTTGCTGAATTGATTTGTCAATTCCAGGAGTGTTTTGGTGGAGTCTTTACATTTTTCTAGATACAAGAACAAACTAGGCACAGAAGAAATGTACCTCAAAATTATAAAACCCAGTTAACATCATACTGAATGGCAAAAAGTTGAAAGCATTTCCCCTTAAGAACTGGAGCAAGAAAAGGGTGTGGGTGTCCATTGTAATCACTTCTATTCAGCCAAATACTGTAAGTCCTAGCCAGAGTGATTGGGACAGAGAAAAAAAAAAAGAAAAAAAAAAGGGTGTCTAAGTTAGGAAAGAGGAGATCAAACTACTCATGTTTGCTGACAATAGGAAATATAATTTTAATTACTAACTTTAAACTTTATTTTTTGGACATGTTGTCCTGTTTCTATTTTCATTAATCCAATGGGATTTGTATTTCTTTTAAACCTTTCTCTTTGACAAATGAATTTTTCCCCCTTTCTTTTTTAAGTAGACTATTATTTCAGGGCACTTTTAGGTTCACAGCAAGGTTGAGTGTAAGGTACAAAGATTTTCCATATACCACCTGTCCCTACCCAAACACGGCCTCCCCCTTTATCAGCATGCCCCACCAAAGTGTCATATAGGTTACAATGATGAATCCCTCAGAACATTTTTAGACTGGGTTCACTCTTGGTGATGTACGTTCTGTAAGTCTATATACACAGACATGTAGAATGATAAGTATCTACCATGGTATCAGCACAGTCGTTTCAGGACCTTGTAAGTCCTATGCAGTCTTGATCTTCATCCTTACCTCCCTCCAATCTCAGAAAACCACCCATTTCTTAATGTATCCGTTGTTTTGCCTTTTCCAGAATGTCAGTTAGGAGAATTGTGTAGTAGGCAGCCTTTCACTTAGCAGCATGCCATTAAGCTCCCCCATGACTTCACCTTCTGAAGGACATCCCATTTGCCTCCATATTTTGGCAACTATGACTAAAGCTGCCCTAACAGTTATGTTAGTGCTTTTGTGTGGCTGTTCATTTTCAACTTCTTTGAGTAAATACCAGGAAGAGTTATTCCTGGATCATGTGGTAAGAGAATGTTAGGTTTTTAAGAAGCTGCCAAACTGTCTTTCAAAGTGACTGCATGATTTTTCTTCTTCATCAGAAATAAATGAGCATTTCTATCGCTCCACCTTTCTGTCAGCGCTTGGTGTTGACAGTATTCTGGATTGTGACCATCCAGCAGGTGCATAATGGCATTTCACTGTTTTAATTTGCACTTTCCCAGCAACATATGACATGGAGCATCTCTTCATATGCATATTTGTCATCTGTACACATTCTTTGGTAAGGTGTTTGTTAAAGCCTTTGAACTGTTTTTGATTGGAGTGTTTATTTGGATGTCACTGAGTTTTAACAGGTCTTTATAAATTTTTATCAACACTTTTATCTAATACATCTTCCACAAACATTTCTTTCCAGGCTGTGTCTTATCTTTTCATTCTCTTGTTGCCTTTTCTTCTTTTGACAACATCTTTCACACAGGAGAAAACTTTAATTCCCGTGACATCCACTTCATCGATTGCTTTTTCATGAGTAGGTGCCTTTATAGTGTTGAATATAAACACTCATCACCAAACTCAAGGTCACTTGGATTTGGTTGTATGTTATTTTCTAGGAGTTTTATATGCATTTTACGTTCTGGGTTGTGAACACTTTTTAATTAATTTTTATGAAGGATGTGAGCTTTGATTAGGTTCCTGTTTTGCATATGAATGTCTATTGTTCAAAAAACATTTGTTGGAAAGACTATCCATTCTCCCTGGTGAGGCTTTTGCTCCCAGCCCCAGAGCAGTGGACTGTGTCTGTGTGGGTCTGTGTCAGGGCTCCTGGTAATGCTCCGTCATTCTTTTTCTCTGCTCTTTTCCCATATCACACTGTTAACTGTAGTGTCAGAGGTTGTCTTGGAGTTGGATAATGACAATCCTACAATTTTGTTTCTATGTTTTAACACTATGCCAAGGCTTTTGCCTGTTTATACAAAATTTAGAATCAGTTTGTCAATATTCACAAAACAACTTGCTGGGGTTTTGATTGATCGTTTATTAAATCTGTATTTCAAGTTGGGAAGAACTGACATTTTGACATTATTGAGCCTTCATGCCCATGAGCATGAAATATTTTTCTATTCATTTAGTTTTTTTTTTTTTTTTAACTTATTTTATCAAAGTCTCTAGTTTTCCTCATATAAATTCTGTATCTATGTTTAGTTAGGTTTATATCAATTAAACTAACTTGTGAATGGGAGCATCTTGTCTTGTTTATTATCTTAGTTAAAACGTTCTGAATTTCTCACCACTAGTGTGACGTGAGCCAAGGTTGAGCACGCCCTCACACTCTAATATGTTGAGAAGTATTTTTTATAATGAATGAGTAGTAGATACTTTTATCTACATCTGCTGAAATGACCGTGTGATTTTTCTCCTATAGCCTGTTGATGTGGTATAATAGGCTTTTATTTTCAAATGTTTAATAATCTTTCATGTCAACTATAATAGCAGATTCATCTATCTCTTCTTGCAATTTATCAGTGTTGCCTCACGTATTTTGATGCTGTTTTAGTAGGCACATACATATTAAGGATTGCTATATTTTCTTGAAAAATTGACAACTTATCATTACTCAAAGCCTCTTCTTTTTGTCCCTGATCACTTTCCTTGGCTAAATATACTCTGTCTGGATTTAATAAAACTACTTTGTTTTCATTAGTATTGCCATGATAAATATTTTTCCAACAGTTTATTTTTAATCTCTGTGTGTGTGTATACGTCAAATGGAATTCTTGCATACAACGTATATGGTGGATTTCTTTCTTGATTCACTCTGAAAATCTGTCTTTTAATTAGTGCTTTTAAGGCACTGATATTCAAAACAGTTTCTGATAGAACTGGGTGCTTTTCTACCACCTTTGTTAGCTATTCTTTTCAATTTGTTGCCCTTGCTTTTATTTTTATTTTTTCCATGGTTTCCTACTTTTTGTAGTTTTAATTAAACATTGTATAAAATTCCATTTGTACGAGCATAAACCATACTTTTTTTTTTTTTTTTTTTTTTAGTGATGGTTCTAGATTTTGCAATAAACACAACTCATCCAAGTCCACTTTTAAATAAAACTGTGCTTGGGTGGCGCCTGTGGCTCAAAGGGGTAGGGCACGAGCCTCATATGCTGGAGGTGGCAGGTTCAAACCCAGCCCTCGGCCAAAAACCACAAAAAAACCCAACTGTGCTGTGTCCTAAATAGTGTGTGTGCCTTATAATAGTCAATCATCCTAATTCCTCCCTCCACCCCTTGCACCATTGCTGTCAGTCACTGACTTACACATATCGGTGCATATAAATACATATGCATATGTAAACTAATACTTGGTTGTTATTTTAAGCAAATTATTGTCTGTACAATACATAGCCTTTCTTTTGCTTCCTTTTCCAGGCCTTCTGTCTCTGCCACATTGCCCGGCTGTTCTCGTATACTTTCTACCCCGCAAAGCCCATGACATTTTATTCACAGCTGCTTTAAACTTCTGATTTGATAAATTCACATCCCTGCCATATCTTCATCTAGCTCTGAAGCTTGTTCTGTTGTTTTTTTCAAGCTGAGTTTTTCACCTTTTATTATGATTTGTAATCTTTTGATAGGTAGGCATGATGTACTGGGGAAGAGGACCTGCTGTAAATAGGCCTCAGCCGTGTGGTGGAAAGGGAGGGCAGGGGAGTGTGATTACAGTGCTGCCGGGAAGTCTCTGCCTCTGACTGAGACTTCACAGGTGCTTCTCAGCCAGCCCCTTTAGAGGGACAGGGTGGCTGGAGGAGGCTGGAGCTGGGCAGCTCACTTCCCCTGGGTCACTCGGACTCTGTTACAACCCTGCAGTTTAAGCTCTGGCTACCTAGTTCCTCCTGGGGCAGACCTTCTTAAGGACTTTGTGCTTCAGCTATTTCAAAATGAGTTTCCCCTCCCTGTATCAGAGGCCCAAATGTATTTTCTCCAATACTCTTGGTAAGAACCAGTTTCAGTTCCTGGAGATAAAACTCACACAGACCGATAATGGGTGTCCTTGGAGTTCTTATCTCTTAGACTCATCCACTCAGAGCCTCCAGCAATTCACCAGTTGGAGTTCAATCTGCTTTTCCTCCTCAACACAGGGTCCTGCAGGGGTTTGGGTTGGGGGTTTCTGCTCCAGCAGCCCATGATTCTCTGCACTTGACTACATGTTTCCACAAGTTTGGAGGCAATGGTTCACCCTGTGGTCTCACGTCTCTGACAGAGTTAAGGAAAGCTGTCAACATTCTAGTTTGTTTGATATTTCATTTGTTAGGATGGGATAGAGATGTCCAGGTTCTTACATGCTGGACAGGAAACTGGAGTCTCCAAGAGATGGATTTTTAGAAATGGGATGTTTAGTTTCTAAGTATTTGAAGACTTATCTTCCTAGATTTTATTTTTAGTCTCTTCCAATGTGGTAAAAAAATATATATGTACTGTATATGATTTCCTTGTTTCATACTCTGTATGATTTCTTTTTTTCTTTTAATCAAACAACATTTTCTTTGTGGCCCAGAATATGGTCTTTTTGCAGCTTAAAAATAATAGAAGTCTATTAATAGATAATAATAGATAAATTAAAAAATAATAATAGATAGCCTGATGCCAAAGAAAATTATATTATACACCAATATTCCAATATAATTATATTATACACCAAAATTACAAGAAAATTATATTATACACCAATATTCTTGATGAACATAGATACAAAAATGTTCAACAAAATGCTAGAGAACAAAACTGCAGAACATTTAACATTATTAAGTGAGATTTATCTGAGGAATGCAGGGACCATTCAACCCAGGCCAAGTTGTAAATATAATATACTACATTAAAATAATAAAAAAGAAAAACATATAACCATCTCATTAGAAGCAGAAAAAGAAATAGATAAAAATTCAACATCCTTTTATGATAAAAACTTCCAACCAAATAAATATAGAAGGAACGTACCTCAACACAATAAAAGTCACATGTGATAAACTTACAACTAACATTCTAGTCAATGAAAAACTGAAAACCTTGCCACCAAAATCAGGAAGAAAACAGGAAGGCCCACTCTCCCCACTTCTATTCCATTCAATACAATTAAAAAGTTTCCAAATAGGAAAGAAAGAAGTAAGATTGTTGCTTTTTTCTGATGACAGTGATCTTATATTTAGAAAAGCCTAAAGAACTAAAAAAAAAAAAAAAAAAAAAAAAAAAAAAAGTATGAAATAAATAAAAAACAATATAATTAAAAAATTGAAAATAAGTAGCAAAAAATGTAAAACTATATATATGTGTGTGTGTGTGTGTGTGTGTGTGTGTATGAATATATTGAAATATATTACCTGGACAACAGATGGTATTAGTAG
>CAUYPK010118517.1:0-48805 GCA_963574355.1 Loris lydekkerianus
ACATTGGCTGTATCTAGGTAGAGGCAGTTTCAGGCCGGGCCTTGCTGAGTCGTTGCTACGCGGAAGTAGCTCGATGGATCTGCTTCTAGTCAGGCTCGGGAAGTTGCACTAGGCCTCAGGCACATGGCAGGGCCCAACAATGGAAGGGAAAGATTTTGACTTTGACATTGGGGTGGGGTCTCTGATGAATCCCAACTAAGCTAAAGTTTTGGATCACATAGAAGTTGCTAAAAGCTTCTGTTAGTAAGGGCAGGGGTGAGAGCAGAGGGAGATGATGTTTGAGGGTCCTTCTAGTACCCTCTTGAAAGATGCTGAAATGACCAAGGTGACGATGGAGGATGAAGAGCTGGGGACTTTGAAGTTGGGGTGTTAGTAGTCATATTGGACTTTTGTTCATAAGCCCCCAGTCTGGTGTTCCTGGAGAATTCTGGCTGTAGGGAATGTCTAGGAAGGTCCCAGAGGGGATTTGCTGCTTTGCAAAAGTTCAATTTTGTGGGGGAGGGAATTCATTTTGGAGGTTTTTTATCCCACTGGGGAGACAGTCCGATCCTTTGTTTCTCATTTTATGTTATGGATGTTTTATTTTTAAATTGCAAATCTTGGGTTTGATTTAAGGAATGTCCTTAAATTTCTTGGCATATGCTGAGGCACAAAGGCAGCAGAGCACAACCACTTAGAAAGCCCATAAATAAAGGAACCTCAACACCGCAGTCACCTTCCTGCACATTCCCACAGCACTGCTGGGGCCAACTCCTCCAAGCTGATTTGCATGCTTGGACTGATATGGCAGGGATGCATTCAGAGTGGCTGCTGTGCACCAATGCCAAGGCCAGAGGTACCCGCAAATAGCATAGGAGAGACTCGGACAATTTCCCTTTCTGGAAAATACAATCTGTAGCTCCATATGCTTTTTGAGTGCCAAATACTCAAGAACTCTTATCTCATTCTATTTTCCCCTTGACTTTGGCTTTGACTCTTTCCTCATGGATGTGTATCCTGAGCCCAATGAATGTGTTCAGAATCAAGCAAGAGAGGCTTCCAACATCCCCTTCCACCTCTGGGTCCAGCTCAGCCTTCCCTGCCCCTCTCCTTCCCTAAGGCCTCCCAGGACAAGGGCAGGGCTGATCTCCGACTCTGGCAGAGACAGTACCCGCCCATACAGTTAAGGATGCTAACTTGGGCCTTTACCACAGTTAGGGCTGAAAGGAACCTGAGAATTCCAATTAGGCTTAAACTAATGAGCTGGAAACTTTGGCAAAACCACTGTGGGCAGTGAGGGGGAGAGAGTGATCATCTTCTTTTTAATTAGCACTGGAAAAAACTTGTGGTCCAGCTGGTAGCAGGAAGGATGGCAGTGTCCAGAGGGAGCAAAGTTTCTGAGAGTACTGGAGGGCTCTCCCCTAATAGTGCAGAGGTCCAGGTTACTTCTTCATCTTTGGGGGTGGAAGGCGGGAGGGAAGACCCTACATGGGGAATGGTGAGATGAATGAAGCCTGGAGATCCCCTTCCCCAGCTACTCTCCTCACAGGATGGACAGAACCTGAGAGTAGATAAGGGGGCGACTGTTTAGGGAACTCCAGCGTCTGTTGGGGCCTGTACTATCCCTGAGGCCAAGTCTTCCTGATCATCTCTGCCTACTCTCTTAGGCAGCCTCTGTGCCTTAATAAGAAAAAAGGAGAAAACCACCTGCTGCTGTCAGAGGCCGCAGACCACCTGCCAGCCTTCCAGATGGCCCTGCCCTCCGGCCACAGGTCGGGCACTGGAGCCCCTCCGAGCAGGGAGAAGCGCGAACTGGGGGTTGGTAATTGTGTGTATTCCGAAGCAGGGTCGTCCTCACTCCAGAAGCCAGAGGATCTTGGGGGCGGCCAGCGTGTGGAATTCCCTGACAGCTGGCCACTCCTCCCCTCCCGACTGGGGGCTCCTTTAGGAAAAACAGGGTTGCCCTGAGCGACCCGCGGTTCTTCCCAGGTATCCCAGGCTCTCGGCCGGGGGCGCAGCACCTTGGAGAGAGGCGCTCAGTTCCACGCCTGGGCTGGGGCGCTCTACCTGGCGCCCTGGGATCAGAGGCGCGTGCCGGACCGCAGCCGAGGGGCCCTGCCTGCCCCTGCCCAGCCCGAGCCGAGGCCAGCCAGTGCGGCGAGCCTCCCTCCTCCCTCCTGGGGCGGCCAGAGCCCGCGCCGGCTCCAGTAGCTGCAGCTGCTGCTGCTGGCGGCTGCGGGGAGCGCGAGGCGCGCGCCGAAGAGGCTCGGGTGGCGAGGACGGGGACGAGGAGGAGGCGAGGAGGAAGAGCGAGCAGAGGCCGAGGAGGCTCCGCGGCGTGGCGGCGGGACTTGGGGGTCCCGAGAGCATGGGCTAGCGGGCGGCGACAGCCCGGCTGCCGGACACGCTGAACCTGCCGTGGCCCGCACAGGGGAGGAGAGCGGGAGCCGGACGCAGCCGGGGGAGGAAAGTGGCGCGGGGGCGTCCGGGCGAAGGGGCTGATTTTCCATTATTAACGAGTTGTCGCCTAATAAGCGGAGAGCGGCTCGTTAGCTTTTGGGAAGCGCGCGGGGAGCGGGGTCCCGGGCGGGAGAGCGGCGCACAAGCGTAGCGCTCGGCGGGCGGCGCGGCGCCGAGGGCACCCGGGCCCGCGCGCTGAGCCGGGGCGGGCCCGGGGGCGGCGCAGACCCCGGGCGCGGGCGGCCCGTGGCGCCCCCTGGCTCTCGGCGCTCGGGGCCGGAGCAGCCCCGGGCGAGCGGGGCGCGGGCCGGGGAGGGGGACCTGCCCGCGCGCCCCATCCCCCTCCCCCCCCGGGCGGGCCGGCGGCCGGGGGAAGGGCGGGCGGCGGCGGCGGCTCGCTGTATATATCTCCGCGCACCCCGCCAGGTCGCGCACAGCGCCCCGAGCCAGGCGCCTCCCCGCCCCCCTCCCCGCGCTCCACGGCGGCGGCGGCGGCAGCAGTAGCAGCAATATGGCTGTTGATGGGTGTTCGGGGTGGCGCTGGCGGCGGGAGGAGCTCCCCCGAGCCCCTGCGCCGGCCGCCCGTTGCTAGCTATGGCAAATGGTGGCGGCGGCGGCGGCGGCAGCAGCGGCGGCGGCGGCGGCGGCGGCGGAGGCAGCAGTCTTAGAATGAGTAGCAATATCCACGCGAACCATCTCAGCCTAGACGCGTCCTCCTCCTCCTCCTCTTCCTCCTCTTCTTCTTCTTCTTCCTCCTCCTCTTCCTCTTCGTCCTCGGTCCACGAGCCCAAGATGGATGCGCTCATCATCCCGGTGACCATGGAGGTGCCGTGCGACAGCCGGGGCCAACGCATGTGGTGGGCTTTCCTGGCCTCCTCCATGGTGACTTTCTTCGGGGGCCTCTTCATCATCTTGCTCTGGCGGACGCTCAAGTACCTGTGGACCGTTTGCTGCCACTGCGGGGGCAAGACGAAGGTAACGCGCGCCCCGGGCGCCCTCCTTCTGCGCCAGCCCCGCGGCTTCTCGGCGTGCCCTGCAGCCCACCTCCTCGATCCTCCCTCCATACCTGCCCACCTTCCCCGCGCCCCCTTTCCTTCCCTCCGCGCTCTCTCCCTGCGCCCTGGGACTGGAGCAGCGGGTGGCACGCCGGGGGTGAGGAGTTGCCCCCGACCGGTGCGCTCCGGACGCGGACGCCCAATCCTGTCCCCTTGTTTACTGTAGGGTTATTGGCGGCTGCGGCTGGGGCTGGGTTGGGGAAGGCGCGCTGGTCCGGTGCGGTGGTGCTGGGCGGGGAGAGCCAACCGCGAGGGGACAGAGGACGCCGGGGGCCGCGGGTGCGTGTTCCGCACCGCTCACCTGCCGCGGCTCGCTGTTGGCGGTGGGCGAGGGCGGGCACCTCTTGCCGGCACTTTAGAAACCTGTTGGGGAGATGAGTTCGTGGGGTCAGAAAGAAGGAAACATTTGGGGGGCACGAGAGAAAATCTCTTGGAGTAGGGAATCCCAGGGGAAGAAAACAGCCAGAGAAAGTGGGGGACCTGAAGGGGAGCAAGATAAAGTTGGGGAGGTGCATCCCAATATTGGAGGCACTGTGGGCTGCCACTTTATGAATGTGGCGAGGTCACCATCTGATGCCACCTCCCACTCTATCTTGTAGATATTCTCGTGAAACATACAACCACCCCAAGTTCTTCAGCCTCTGTGTTCTCCACCCCAGGCCGCCCACTCTGGGTTCCCAGAAATGGAGCGCGGCAGCGCTGAGCTGGAGCTGGGGTCCTGCCCATGGAGTCGGCAGAGGCCAAGGCTTCTGGAGGAACTTCTTCCCTGGTGCCTGAGGTGGCTACATGTCGTTGGCTTAAGCTATTCCTGGCGCAGACGCCCACCAGCACCAAGGCTCACTACACCTAGAATGTGGTTGCTAGGCTGACTGCTGGTGGGTCGCAGTGTCCCTGGAGATGTCCTTTCCCCTACCTCCACTGGCTGGAGGTGGGGGACTGGGCAAGGGGAATGTTTGTTAGAAAACTGCAGAATAAGAAAGAACCAACTGGGAAAAGAGTGACCCAGCTGCCTTTTTGAGTAATTCCTATCCCAGAGGACTTCACAGCACCATCCTTTTTGGAGGGTGGGGGTACTAGGGGAGTAGTGCGAGGTAGACTTTTGTCTAGGTCCCCACATGTTCACACCTTTCTAGTGAAGTTAATTAAAGGACCCCTGGAACTTCCACCGGGCACAGCAACTTGTAGCAGCCTCCTGGGCGGTGGAGGGAGAAGTGGGGAAGCCAGGGGCTGTGGCCCAGGCAGACTGTAAACAGGCAACGGTGAACCGAAGCCGTCTCCTGATCATTAATTATACATGGTGTTGGGTGCTGGAGCTCAGCTGTGTTTAGTGGCAGCACACTTGTGTTTTGGAAAATACTGGTGTGTTGGAATATGGGAGAAAAATAAAAAACTATCATTCTCTTCCTCCTCCTCTCTTTCCTCTGGAGGCCTCCAGAGGTTGGTCAACCAGCTTTGTTTGGAGTTACTTTCTCAATGATAGAGGTTCCTTTTTACTTCTTAAGGAGGACAAGCTGCCACCTTCCAGGGAAGCCCTCAGATCAAGCAAAGTCCTAACCATCAGTTGCCTCGCCCTCCCTCTGAGACATTTATTCATGGAGCCTTCTTATTCACACAGTCTCCCTCTTCTCCCCACGCCCCATAGCCTTCAGTCCTGGGGACTTCGTTCTGTTTACTGACATTCAACCACTGACCTTAGAGGAAAGATAGTTTATAGTTGTGCACATCCGAAATGTTCTTTAGCTAGACTGACTATGGGGAACTTTTTAACAGCTTCCTTTCTTTCTGGAAGCCAGGAATTTCTATCATCATGAACACTTTTTTTTTTTCAATGATTTAAAGTAAGTTGTGGTATTTCTGGGATCCCGGCCTTTTAAACACAGCTTCTAAAATCTTTTTACCCTAGAGAGCACATACATAGGACTGCTGTGCCTGTAATGAAATGCTAATCAGGTGATTCACATAAAGAATCTCTTTCCTAAATGATGACCAAGCATAACTTCTGTCAGTTTGCTCAAGGATATAGGTTTTTGGCAATGATCATTAGTAAAAAGAACAATTGTAAATATTTGGCTATATTTTGTAGCTGCAAGACCTGCTGAGTGGACGTAACTGGAAGTTTATGAGAGGAATCAACCTGGTTGAGAGGTGATTGTGCTTGGTTTGGAGGCAGATACAGACTGGGAGCAGGTCACTTCTCATAGCATGAGTCCATTTCAAAACAGACCCAGAATCTCTTGATACCTTCCCCTTGATTTGCTCAGTTAAACTGTAAGTGGCTGGCTCATTATAACCAATAATGGTAAGTCAGGCCTTTCTATAAGCTTTTCTTTCTGTCCTGGAGGTCTGTATTTTATTGCAATCCTTTTTCTTTTTTTTTGTCCTTCATTCTTTTTGCTTTCCAAGTATTTGGTAATTTTGTTGAGACTTGGTACAGAAGAATGTATTTGGCTTAAATTTAGAATAATTATTTTTGGGCTAGATTTTCCAAGCAAACCTAGGGTGCCTTTCTACAGAATTCCTCAGATGCGTTCACCCTCGTCATCATTCAGCCATAAGATGGTTTGACCAGGAACTGGAGTCCAAAGGAAGGCAGGTCGTTTTTAGCATCTGAAATTCATGAAAGATAAGTTTCAGCAGGGAGCTCCGAAATCACAAGCGTTTGGTCTCTAGACTGCACCATCGTTTGTGGTCAAAGAACCCGAGACCAGACCTGCATCGTGGGACACCCCTTCATTAAATGAGCACCTTTGGGCCTCTGCACCTCAAATACTGAATGACTTTAGTCTTTTGAAAAGAATGGTATGTGAACTTTTTTTAGGAAGTGAAGAGGAAAACATTGCATTTCTCCCCTGCTAGGAACTTGGGCACAGTCCTTCCAGCACTGTGTTCATTGCTGTACTTTTTCACATTGTTGTTTTTTTCTTTATTGGATTTCATCAGAGCTCTGTATTCACTCGGCTGTGACGTTGTGAGGTCTGATCCAGGCGGAGATGGAAGAGAACAGGGAGCTACTCTGGCAGCCTGAAGAAGGCCATGACTTTGAAGAAATATTTAACCTCTCTGGTCTCTCTTTCCTTGTAGTATAAAATGTGGGGATTGAATTCTGTGAGTTCTAATGTCCCTTCATACTCTGTGATTCAATATGGAAGAGTGGAAGGCATTGAGAAACGTCAAGTTTCTAGCTCACAATGTGCTCTTCAATTCTCCAGCAATTCATGTAGGAATTCAGCCCTGGAACACATAAGTATCTTTATTCCCATCTTCTGCTCATCTTCCGGTATGCAATCTACTTCTCTTGAAGTGGATGGAGAAACTGAGGCCAACTTCTTGATTGAGCTGTGATTTGCTATAGGGTCTGAGTGTGGCTGGGCATGGAATCACTCCTATTCTCTTTAAAGCTGTATTTTTATTGCGCTCCTGTTTTTTTTATTTTTTTTTTTGCCATCCTTCTAGATGCTCTGGCTTGGTCAAGGATGGTCTGCATGTAATGAGTTATTGAGATGTTGTCTCCATGGCTGTGTCTGAGAAAACAACACGTTTTCTCTGTCAAGCTCGTGACTAATATAAATATCAGATCCCATTACGGCTTGGTAATTACCCAGGGTCTGGCCTGACGCATTCAGTCAGGGCTGGAGCTTCAGTGCCTTGGAACTCTTGATTCCAGATTGGCGCTGGCACCTTATCTCATCCTGTCCTGGGGATTGGCACCACTGGATGACCTTCAGATACTCCTTGCTGATCAGATCACTTGGGGTGGCCTTGGAGTAGTTCACAGGTCCTAGTCACAGGGGAGCTGCAGTTGACCTGCCCTTGTCCAGAGAGTGTGTGCTTCTCTTTTCTGGCTCTCTTTATGGAAATGCCCACTTTTTTTGTATACTTCAGTACAAACTGCAGTCTGACACACCCCCACAGTCACATTGCAGATCTCACATTAATTGGCTGGCAACCATGTTGAACTTTGATTTTGTTTTTAAAAAGAGCATAATGATGCTTACTTTGTAGGATTCTTATAGAGAGTGGAAATAATGGGTACGCAACTCCCTGCAAGCGTCTGGCACTTAACAGGCCTCTCACGAGTGGGAGCGCCTATGGCTCACAAGGTGTTGAGTTTGTTTTCTCTTTGATTCATTGAACTTATGGTCCCTGATAGCACAGGCTGCAACAAACAGGGTTTTTGAGCCAAAAGGAGCCTCTAGATCAGGCGTCCTCAAACTTTTTGAACAGGGGGCCAATTCACTGTCCCTCAGACCATTGGAGGGCCGGATTATAGTTTAAAAAAAACAACAAAACTATGAACAAATTCCTATGCGCACTGCACATATCTTATTTTGAAGTAAAAAAACAAAACGGGAACAAATACAATCACACTGCCTCATGTGGCCCGTGGGCTGCAGTTTGAGGACCCCTGCCTAGATCCTGAAGTCTACTGTTATGGTTGACCAGCCGGATAGGGTGAGAGTGAGACGGCTCTTGGCTATTCTAAGGCCAGGAGAACTGGGGCTGACAACAGAGGCAGGCTCTGTGGATGGGGGCCTGGCAGCATGGTTAATGTTTTGACAGTGGGGACATTGGGGGATGAGTATTTCAGGTTAGGGCACTAGAAACTGCAGGGCTGGCGTTGGGGAAACACTGGGGCATTTGGCAGGTGGGTGTGGCTGTCCAGCATTCTACCCTTGAGGAGGGACAAACTCTAACCCTGTTATTCCAAGTTCAGAGCTCAAAGACCTGCCTGCCCCCATAGGATGTAACAAGAATTCTGACCTGGTCCCACCCAGACCAGGCTTTTTATTACCGTCTGTTTATTACCAACACACATTGTTTCCCAAAGTGTGTCCTGTGGAGTACTTGCCTTTGAAGTTAACCTTGTGAAAGGAATCAGCAGGCATGGCATAGCTGGGCTTCCCCGTGAAGAGTCACGTCACAGGCTTGGAGTAGTTCTGCTGGTAGAGAAATAGGAAACTGCTGAGCAGTGCCTAAGGGTCAGGCAAGGATTTCACTACCTTATGGCCCAGTTTCCTCATTTGCAAATTGGGGATCATCACAGGGCACTGCCCTGTTGGGTAGGTTTTCTTACTAACTTCACTTTATAGCATTTCCCAGGTGGACTCTGGGGACCCTCTGTAAACCTTAAGCTGACCCTGCTTCTGTTGGCGAAGGGTAATTGACCAGACATGCATCAGGTGGAAAGGAAGAGCTGCCCAGCTGTTTGACCTGGGAGTGGAAGGATTCCAAGGCCAAGTGCGCCCTCTGTTTGCTGCAGCACTGTCTTCTTCCTGGGATGGGGGCATTCACAGGCTGCCTGGTAGTAAAGAGCAAGTGCTTGCTTTAGGGCCCTCCCTCTGTCTTTCTCACCAGAGCACAAAAAGCTTGGTGCCAAAATAGCCAGGTTAGCAGTGGACTGCAGTGCCAGGGCCTCCTTCCCAAGTGGGTAGCAGGGGCATCCTGGCTCACACTGACAGTGGCTGCACTAATCTGGCATCATAGCAGCAGCTAACACTACCATCCCCGGACTTTAGAGCTGTGGAGCCCCTGGAGGGTCCCCTTGTGGTTCCATAAAAAAGGCTGTGTTTATGCTGTGATGCTGCAGCCCTGCGGGGCCTTGTGGTGACATGTCTGGGGGTCAGGCAAGGCCAAGCCTCCCTCAGAGGCCCAAAGATTCACAGCCTTCCTGTGCAGCAAGCAGATCAAGAGTGCCTCCCTTCTAAAAATGCCTCCTGGGTGAGTGGAGCCCTGGCCCTAAGCACGTGGAGAAGGAAACTTGGGCCCCATCCCCAGAGGTGGGCTGTGTTAGCATTGTGAGTAGGAGGTTCAAAGAATGTTTAGTTGGGATATCAGATTTCTGTCTCCAAGGGCTGGAGAGGGCATGTAGGCCTGGGCTTCTCAACCCTTAATAGGCAAGTACATCACCTGATAAACTGTTAAAAATGCAGGTTCTGATTCAGGAAGTCCAGAGTGGGGCCTGAGATTCTGCCTTTCTGGTGAGACACAGGCTGTGTTGATACTGTGCACACCACACTTTGGTCAGGGATCTGATTTCTGGTCCATTCCTCAGCCTTCAGGTAGTCCATCTCTGCAGACATGCCTATTTTAATATGGAAATTCCCAGCTCTTTAAGGCGGGAAGGGATGAGAAGCTCAAAGTTTGCAGTGCCAGACAGTCAGGTTGAGGAAACTCAGCTACAGCATCGCTGAGGATCTGTGGTTCAGGCTGGGCGCTTTCTGCTAAAGCTGATTGGTCTAGTGCCTGCTTCAGAGAAACCCACCAGGGAGGGCTATTTATTTGGGGTTGGCTGGTAATGGCCAGGGCAGAGTTCTGGAGCTTGCAGGGTGTGGTCTGAGGGTTGCCCACCAGCATGTGGGTTCTCGCTTGTGCCAGGTGGTCGTGCTGCAAGGGGTGCGGCTTCCTGAAATCCAGGATGGCAACTCAGCCAAACCACCTTCTTGCAAAATTAAAGGCTGGTGGTGTGGCTAGGGCTGCACTGTGGGCAAAGGTCCAGGAAGGCGGCCGGCAGCCACTCCCTCTGGAGGGTTTGGAGTCAGTGGCATCAAGACTGATTTTCCATAGGGACCTGGGTGGGTCTTCCCAAAGGGAGAATTCAACTTTAAAGGATTGGGCTCAAGACCTCACCATCAAGTGGGTGGAGCAGACATGTGGCATCACGCAGTGGGGCCCCTCCAGTTGCACTTCTGGAGGATTCCAGCAGAAGAAAGTGAAAGTAGCTGCCATTCTCACCACAGCGAGGATTTTCACAGCTCACACCGTCAGGGACTTTCTCCTTGAACTGTGCTTTTTATGTTGTTCCATGGTCAAAGGGGAGAACCTGGAATAAACTTTTCTCTATGAGTAGCTTTGGCAGTCAAAATGGAGAAGAGCTTAGCAGAACGTCCCCCCTCCCCAGGGAAGGAAGAGAGTCCTCCCTTAACTCTTCTGGTAGTTATTTTTGTCACTCTTTTTGATTTTACTGCATATTAAGTGTGTGCATACTATATGTGAGGAATCAAGCTAGGTTCAGGGTGTGGGGGGGAATGATTAAGACCCAGTTCTCCCTGCCTGCTCTTTAGGACTCTTTAAACCCAGTTATCTCTGTATAGGGTGTGAAACATACAGGTTGGGAAGGCTCTTTCTGTAGCGGTTAGCTGGGGGCTGGGTGGGAATGTGGTGTGTGCGAATACATTTTACTGGTTCTTTTTGCTAGTTAGGTGATAGGGAGAAACTTGGGGTGAAAGGGATAGGCTTGGTTTGGTAACAAAATGATGTTTGAGTCATGCCTGGATTTTCTTTATTCACGCTTCCAGTGGATAACGAGGATTTAGTTCATAACGGGCAGCTGTTTGCAAGGTGGCTGAGTCAGGGAGGGTGTGGAAGGGCAGTTTCAAAAGAATGGCTTCTTCAAGAAAGAACTTACTTTGTTTTTGGCATTGTTTGGTGACTGTCTTTGGGACATTATGTCTAATTGCCAATTTGGAAATGTAATGGGCACTCCAGGCCCAGAATGGATGTGCTTAATGTCATCAAGCCCAGCCCTGGAATCATCTTCCTATAAGATCTCATTACCTATATGACTAATGCTTCTTCATGTGGCCAAAACGGAAATTATTTAAAACATCTCATTTACTTTCTATTCTTTATGCTGTTTCATTGGCCTCCCTACTAAGTGTTCCTGGGGACCCAGATCCTGTTGACTGGGGGTATTTCAGAACTGATTGGCCGGGAAGGCTACCTGCGTTTCTGCCTTCTCCTACACCTTTCACTGCTTCTTCCTTTCCTTCACATTCTTCGTCCGCGGTGGTTCCCCTTCTTGATGGCTTTTGTGGAAATTGGTGTTGTTTAAACTTGGTTTCTAGTGCAATAGGGAGGATACTTCCATTTGGGGCAGAAATAATTAAAAGCAACACTACATATATCTCTCCTTTATCAGAGCTTACTTTTCCTTAGAGAGAGGGGACTTTTTTGTAAAAAGAAAAGATAAGATTTCAGATTTGTGACTTGAAGTGAAATTAGTTTCTGTCTGTTAGCTGCTGAAGTCTGGGACTGTTAAGGCAAGATTTTCCAGTAACGTGCTTTCCAGGGTCTCGTCTCTGACTGTATAAAACTGCTTGGCCCTGGTGGGTCTGTATCTTTGCCCATCGCTGCAAGGCACTTACCTCCATGCTGCTAGCACGGCTGAACATGGATTTCCAACTGAGTTTAAGATGAGTATTTATCTTGCTCCTTGGCCTCTTGTAGGCTGGGCAGTCCTCTTTCCCATCATCATTGGGAGTGAACAGTGCATCAGGGTTGCCCTGAGGGTTGGGGGCTTGATGTTTTTGGGGTAGTGGACAGAAATGGTGGCTTGATCTAACAAGTTCAGAAGTCTGTGGAATTATCAACTTACGGTGGTGGAAGGGGCCTCTGGGCCTCTGGTTCTCCTGTTTTCCCCTCCCAGTGCTGGAAGACCTGTGCCCCACTGCCAGGGGGGACCAGAGTGTTCAACATCTCCTGAGGCCACCTTTCTGCTGGCCTTACAATGAACTTGGAAAGATCTTTCTTCTTACACTAGCCCCTCTTAGTTTCTGGCCTGTGTCTCGAAGACACAGAACAATTCTTGGTGGATGACAGATTTGAAATTCCAAATCCAGCCCAAGAATATCTGGAGCTGGGTGGTGCTCAGGTGTCAGTGGTGTTGCTGAGACGTGGAGTGACCTTAACTTTGATGCTGCCATGCACTCAGCTTTCTTCTCTTCCCTGATGGCTTCCGGGTTTCCTTCCTTCTCCAGAGACAGTGAAGGTTCCCTTGCCCCTTTCCCCAGAGTTTGGGAAATGACCTCTTGTGGCTGTTGGTCCTTAAAGTTTGCCCTCGGAAATCTGTTTGGTGTTACTGGAAGCTGTGGATGGAGGTTTTTGGCTGTCCTGGGCCATAAAGCTGCCTCATTCTCAATGGCACGTGCCTTGGATTTCCAAGGTTTAGCTTGCTTCTCAGTTTAGAGCTCAGCTTGTGAGCTAAGAATTGGATACTCTGTTAGGAAGCCTGAGTTTGATTCTGCTTTGATGATGGCCTTTTGGAGCCTGAAGCAGAACAGACAGTGATCTCGAACCTCTTTTTGTGTCACTTGGATTAGCTAGCTGCTCCTTAGAATTGGAGGCCATTCCTTCCACACCCGTCCATTTGGTCACCTCTCCTCTTGGCCTTCTATATATTCTCGTTTTCCTCTTCCCTATGTTGTTGAATGGAAGGAAACTCGAGAAGAAAAGAATACATATAAGAGGAGAAGGAAGCAGAGGAGGGTGGGAGTCAAGAGGGAGATATTCACACTAAGGAAAACGGAATTTCTCCTCCAAGAGTTAGATCTTGGTTAAATATATAATTGGATGGATTTTGATTTTAGTCCTTTCACTTTTTTAAATGATCTCACCTCTAAAGAGTGATATGTTATGTCTGGAAAGACCAGTGGGTAGCATGATTTCACATTTGGACGATTTTAGCTTTTCAAGAGATGGTCTGTCTAATGAATGGACAACTTGGGACCCGTGTGGCCCTGTGGCCCAGATGTTAGGGTTCTAAGATGTGGTGGTGGTGGTCTGCTCTGCGTGCTTGTTACCCAGGAGCAGGAGAATTCTGCTCATCCTTGGGAGAAGTTGCTGTGCTAATCTTGTTTTCTCTTTATGTAGCTTTGGAAAGTGAACCCTTTGTGGCACTGGAAGAGGGAAAAGTGGGCATCCAGTGATGTTCAAATAGAGAACTCAGTGGTAAGCATTCTAAGGCTTGGAGGAAAAGATTTGCAAGATAAAAAGGCTGATCCATGAAAGGAACTTTTATGACCAGCATTAGCTGGCAACAGCTTTATACATGGTTTTTGTCTTTTGTGCATCTGGGAGCACTTTCCTCACAGTGCCTAGAAGAATTGGTTTAGCTGCCCATGAATTATGGCCTTTTCTCCTGTGGACTGTGGCAGCCACAGCCGATTGAGTGATAGATTCTTAAAGAGTATAGGAATGATGTTTCTTGCTGAACCCACGAGAGAATGCAATGGTTTGCCTAGGTCTTAAAAAAATACTTCTTTTATTGCGTTCATTCTTAACTCTGTTTTCCCTGTAAGATTTATTTTTCAACTTCAGTATTTTATACTTTTGTCCTTCATCTTAAATGCACTGTATGTTCATTGTAGAAAATGTGGCTTACAAAAAAATAAAGGACATCTCACACCTTTGGCTACTATCAAAACAATAAGAAATCACAAGTGTTGGTGAAGATGTGCAGAAACTGGAACCCTTGTGCACTGTAGGTGGGAACGTAAAATGGTGCCGACACTATGGAAAACAGTATGGCGGTTTCTCAAAAAAAAATTGGGGGGCTGCCCCTGTGGCTCAAGGAGTAGGGCGCTGGCCCCATATACTGGGGATGGCGGGTTCAAGCCCGGCCCCAGTCAAAACTGCAAAAAAAAAAAAAAATTAGAATGGGTATATATCCAAACAAATTAAAACCAAAGTCTCAAAGAGAGATTTGTTCACCCTTGTTCACAGTAGCATTATTTGTAATAGCAACAGGTAGGCACAGTCTGAGTGTATGTCAGTGATGAATGGATAAAGCACATGTGCCTATAGTGCACTGGAATATTATTCAGCTTTAAAAAAGAAGGAAGTTCTGACACAGTGTACATGAAGCTTGAAGACCTTAGGCTCAGTGAATTAAGCCAGGCACAAAAGAACAAATTCCACTTACACGAGACACCCCGACTGCTCAATCTCCTAGAAACAGAAAGTGGACTGGGGGTTTCCAGGTGTGGGAGGGGATGGGAGTTTCAGTGGGTATGGAGTTTCAGTTTTGCAAGATGACAAAGTTATCTTTGGATAACTGGATATCTGGAGATGGGTCGTACAATAATGTGAATGTTGTAACACTGCTGTACACCTAAAATGGTCGAGAGAGTAAACTTTTGTGTATCTTTCGTCACAATTAAAATTAAAATTTTTTAAAAAGGAAAAAAAATTCCCTTTCTGTATCCCTTCCTGGAGATGTCTACCATCATCTTTGGACACATTCTTCCCTGTGGGGCTCTTATTTTGTTGGTAGGGCAGCTAACATCCTTCCTCTAAATGTTACAGCCTCTTGAGAGGTACCCAGACTGGCCTCGTTAGATTAGGCGGCATCTGCCTTGAGAACAGAAGAAAGAACAGAGCAATCCTCTTTCTGTCAGAGCAGTCTGGTTTAATGGTGTTACTCTTAGGGTGAAGTTAAGAAAGTGACATGTGTCTTAGGCAAGTCATTGTCTCTGGGACTTGGTTTTCTCATATGTAACATGTTTTCTAATTTCATAATTTCTTTTCTTTTAGAAACAGGGTCTTGGGGTGGCACCTGTGGCTCAAGGAGTAGGGCACCAGCCTCATATACCAGAGGTGGTGGGTTCAAACCCAGCCCCGGCCAAACAAACAAACAAACAAAAAAACTGCAAAAAAAAATAAAAATAAAGAGTTACTAATTAAAAAAAAAAAAAAAAAGAAAAAGAAAAAGAAACAGGGTCTTGTTCTGTTGTCCAGGCTGGAGAGCAGTGGCGTGATCATTACTCACTATAGCCTTGAAATCCTGGGCTCAAGCAATCCACCCACCTCACCCTCCTGAGTAGCTGGGACTACAAGTGTGCAATACCACACCCAGCTCATTTTTAAACATTCTTTTGTAGAGATGCAGTTTTACTATGTTGCCCAGTCTAGTCTTGAACTCCTGGCTTCAACTGATCCTTCCTTACCTGGCCTCCTGAAGTGCTGGGATTTTAAGTGTAAGCCACCACACCCAGCTGGCAATTTCAGTATAAAGCCGTTTTTTAAATCAGATTTCAAAGCTGTCATTTTTACCTGACAAAGAACCAGAGATTAAATCATTCAAGGCAGTGGACCCAGAGACTAATTCTTTTTCTGGTATAAAGCACAGGAGTAAAATTTGATCGACGTGTGCTCAGAATTTTAGTATTGACTTTGATGAGGTGACGTATTCAAGAATTACAATCTGGTGACATAGGCTTCATTGGAAATATCAAGCCTATCATTTAAAAAAAAAGTCTCAGAAAATAGGTTTTTGTGACTCTGCTATTACTTCTAATGACACAGACACACCACTGTTGAGGCTTTAATCTTAATTTTTGGTATGGAGGGGAAGGTTGAAAAATCTTAGATTATAGACTGTCTATAGTATGCTATGATAGGCTGGTTTTGTTGAGGTTGGGCATAAAAAGAAACAGCTGATTAAAGGGGAGGCCATGCAAATCAGCTTACTTGGATAGTTTTCCTTAACTCGCCCCCAAAGGCAAGCCTGAAGCCAGAATGTTCATCTCAGCCTTGTTGCACGAAGCGTTCCAGGTGCTGAAAGCAGGTTAGGATTACCGCAGCTTCTGTGGCAAAGGAGCAAGCGTCTAGAGGAATGATCCCCAAACACTCAGTGATCCCTGAAATAAATTTCACCCGGAATCTTAAGCAGCCAACACATCAGAACTTGCTGGAATCGATTTGATTGTGCTACGGGGGGGGGGGAGGGGGGGCACATATTACATTTTAACTTGTCACAGATACATTATACTTCACAGATCCACAGAGTGCCAGGTAGCTTTTAGGTGTTATTAAGGGAATTAATGATTGTGTAAGACTTAATGCAGCCCAGATAAAAAACACATAGGTGTATGTTTAGTTTCTTTTATCTTGTAGTTTAAACCTTCATTGGGGGTGCAAACGTCCTCCAGGTATTTCTTACAAAATAAACATTTAGACAGTAGTGATTGCACCCGCAGCACTGAGAACTTGATTTCTGGCCATGAACCAGATATGACAGAGATTTTTAAAACTCTGGGAACCTTTTCATTTTCCATTGACAGGCAGTGCAAGCGCTATATTTTTAATTGGTCTCTTCTTTAAATCAGGAGCTGAAATGTTATCGTGCAAATCTCTCTTGAGTTGCATGGAAACTAATAAAATCATGAAGGTTTCTATTTGTACTCTATGAACACAGACTATAATGAAACTGAAACAGCGATCTCTAGGGATGATGCTATTTAAATTCTAGACAGGGCTTTCAAATGATTTTCATGGTGAAAACTGAAACTAGCAACAGAGATGTTCCTGTTCTTTCTTCATCTCACCAGTGCCTGTTCATCCGTGGTCCTCTTTTCTTCCCAACCACAGAAAGAATGAATTTAAAACAAGAATGTCTCGTCTTTAAGATACTCTATCACTTGCTCTAGAAAACAGCAATGATTCCCCGTAGGTCTTGCATTTATCTCCAGACTTACTGGTGCTTTTGTTTTGGGAAGTCTTTCTCTGTGAACTGGAGTTACTGACTTCTTAGGAGAAAGACATTGGTAACAACATATGTTTTCAAGTGATTACTATGTATTAAGCGTTGTTTGAACTCCTTATAGTTATTGATATTTAATCAAAACAATCCTATTATGTAAGCACTTTTGTAATTCCCATTTTACAGATTAGAAAACTGTAGCACAGAGAATAAAAATGCTTGTCTTTTTTTTTATTATTAAACCATAGCTGTGTACATTAATGCGATCGGGGGCACCATACACTGGTTTTATACACAGTTTGACACATTTTCGTCACACTGGTTAACATAGCCTTCCTGGCATTTTCTTAGTTATTGTGTTAAGACAATTATATTCTACATTTACTGAGTTTCACATTTGGATCACAAACTTGGATTACCACGTACACAGTCGTTCCTAAGTGGTTTATACGTATTATATAGTCACCACAGCGACCTGGTGAAGTAGGTAGTATTGGCATTCTAACTTTATGGATTAGGAAGTTGACACCCAGGGAGGTTGAATGACTCATCTAGGGTCACCCACTGAGGAGGGGCAGAGCCAGGTTCAAATCTAGGAAAGCAGGCAGTGGAGCCTGTGCAGCTAAACCTAGTCCTGTACACCCCAGTTCGACCTCCTGCCTGGTGGATTGGCTCTGTACAGCTAATCTCTGCCCCAGGGTGAAAGAAACTTGGACGTGAACAGGACTGAAAAAAAGGAGTTGGTGTGTTGAGATTCATGCACCATTCCTAAATGAGATGTGAGATCCCTTGACAAGTTCAGAGAATGCCGTGCTATCAGTATGGGAATGAACTTTAAATGCTGTCTGATCCTCTTACATTCTCAAAGAGTTTTAGTTTTTCTTGCTGGAAAAGGAGATAATCACCTTTTCTCTACCTGACAGGCAGTGGACTGTGTACAGTTGTCCAGGTTGCTTACTGTACAACTCTGGGGCTTCTGTGAGATTCACATCAGCTGGTATAATCCATAATTGTCCTTTATGAATGATGGCATATTTGCTTTACCCCTGTGCTGGGCATATGTGGAGGTACAGAACCAATATTGGGACATATTTTTTTTTTGAGTATCATCAGTCTTCCTGGAAGTTTTAAAGAAAACACTATTTTTAATATTAACACATACACTGTACACAGGATATCTTAGAAGAAGAATGCAGAATTTCAGTACATTTTTTAAAACTTGAGAGAGATGTGTTTGTGAGTATCTGTGTGGGTGATGCACACTCATGCAGGAGAGCATGGAGGACCAGGAAAGTCTGACATTCACCAGTGAAGTCTTATCATTAAACCCGGGACCTATGCATCCTGGTGTGGATTGATGCCTTGTTATTCCTACCCACCATCTGCTCATATCTCAAACTCTGAAACTGTGTTAGCAAAAGAATGAGAACTCTATGAATGAGAAATAAGTATATCTGAGTTCCCAGGCACGTTAAAATTGAGTGCATCTGGATGTTGGTGGAACAGAGAATTTAATCTGCACACTTAGAAGATGGTGGTGGTAACTCATTCAGTGGTTATGAATCCTCACCTGCCTTGGAAAGACTGATTCCTTGTTCTTCTCCACCTCACAGCTTAGACGTACATTACTGGATCTCAATATGGATTTCTTCCTGGTCAGCTCAGCATTGTGGCCTTGGACCTGCCAAATTCCAGCTATAAAATATTTGGAAGGAGGAGACAGATTGGTCAGTTAGCAAATCCTTATTAGCATGGCTGTCCTTTTCCCTGGGATGTGGGATTATGTAAGACTATGACTGCCAATGCCTGTGCCATGGAACAGTACTGGTCTGTGACCTGTTAGAACCAGGCCACACAGCAAGAGGTGAGCAGTGGGCAAGCAAGTGAAGCTTCATCTGTCACTGTCTCCCATCAGCCCCACATAGGACCATCTAGTTACAGGAAAACAAGCTCAGGGTTCCCACTGATTCTGCATTATCGTGAGTCTTATAATTATTTCATTATATATTACAGTGTAAAAACAATAGCACAATAAATGGAAATACACTGACTCATCTTTAACCCTGCCCCTCCCCCACCGTTTGTGGAAAGATTGTCTTCCATGAAACTGGACCCTGGTACCAGAAAGGTTGGGGACTGCTGGTGTAAGACATATTTCATCTCTGGCAACACCAGAGCCACATTGCCTGATTCCAGGGGGCTGTGAATGATGCCTCTGGCATTGCGCAGTGCACAGCCTGCATATCTATACATATGTCTTTTCCAGGCATCAACTGAGTTGGTCTAAAAGAATCCCCTCACATTACATTAAAATCGTGGCACAAGGCTGATAATTCTTAATGGAAAAATGAATAAGAGAAACATTAAGAATTTAGGACTCAGGCTTGGCGCCTGTGGCAGAGTGGTTACCGCATCAGCCGCATACATCAAGGCTGGTGGGTTTGAACCCAGCTGTGGCCAGCTAAACAACAATGACAACTGCAACCAAAAAATGGCTGAGCGTTGTGGCGGGTGCCTGTATTCCCAGCTACTTGGGAGGCTGAGGCAAGAGAATCACTTAAGCCCAGGAGTTTGAGGTTGCTGTGAGCTGTGATGCCATGGCAGTCTACTGAGGGCCACATAGTGAGACTCTGTCTCAAAAAAAAAAAAAAAATAAATAAATAAATAAAATAATTTAGGATTCAGAAAAGGCAGAGGAAACAGAATTGGTCAGAGAGGGAGTGGCTGGAGAGTACTCACTGGACATGTGAGGCTGTGAAGGGAGCTCTAGCCTGGCCACCTCTAAGCCCAACCACCACAGCAGCCTGTTTCCATGACTGCTGGTCTCTGTGCAGCTTCTGATGTGATGGAAGAGGCCTCTCCTGTCCCCGCACCTGTTCTAAGCATGAGTCTTTCAGGAGGGGCAATGCTCAGGTGCCAGCCCATGTGTATCCCTCAGACGAGGAATAACAGAACCCTGAGGACTTAGAAAAGCCTTCTCTATTGCCAGCTGTGCTATTTTTAGCTCCCTCCCATGGCCCCTGCTGTCCCCAGGTATTTGTCAGCAAAGCATCTTGTGCCTACATGGAAAGTGGCAGTCAGGGCCCAGGCCTGCCTTGTGCTGTGCAGGCCACAGCAGTCTCTTTACTAGGCCTGGAGGCCAGGCTCAGCCTCTGAAGCTGGCAAGCTGCGGTGAGGCTGGTTGCATAACTGGCCTTTCTGCTGCTGGTTCTGGGTGAGGAGGTTAAGCCAGAAAAACCAAGTCTATAGTCCACAGGCCCTCCTGAGCACTGGTGCTTTGGTCAGGCTCATCCCTAGTGATGACCTGTCACAGTGCCTTTGTCCTAGAGCTGCTGCTGATGGCTATAGAGCGCCCCAGGCCTTAGCTCTATCCTTGTTGCTGGGAAATGGTGGCCTGGGATTGCCCATGATGGTCCAGATATGATAGAAGGCTGGAAGGTAGCCTCAGGGATGGCCCACTCCTCCCTTTCGAACCCTCCACCTACCCCATCCTTCAAGGCATAGCTCTCCTTGCTAGGAATGCTACTCTCCTGGGAAGCCTTTGCCATCTACCCAGTTAGCTCTTCTCTCTCTATCCCCTACCCCCAAATACTCTCCACTCTCTTTGTCCTTTTCATCATGGGTGGTGATCAGCCATTTGTTGCTGACTCGGCCTGCTTCCTCTGCTGACAGCTCTGTGTGGATAGGGCTGGTGGTTCTTCTTTTTAGATCTGTGCCTGGCAGGTGGTCCTGGAGGGCACTCGGTGAGCATGTGTTGAGCCTTAACAGTGTGGTGGCTAGTCTTCAAAGAAGGCCTTCCGTGAACCAGGACTCCTGGTTATTCACGCCCTTTGGTCATCCCCTTTGAGTTAGGGCTGGCCCAGTGACTTGACCATGGAATGTGGTAGAAGTGATACTGTGTGACTTCTGAGGTGAGGTCAAGAAAACTCTTTCTACTACCCTCTGGGTGTCTTGGAACACTTGCACTGGCCTCCATAGAAGTCTGACTACGCTGTGACTACCATGCTGTGACAATGGAGAGCCATATGGAGACGTTCTGGAGGAGCTTCCAGAGAGATACGAGAGAGAGAGAGAGAGAGAGAGAGAGACCCCGACTCTCCAGTGTCTTTCTAAGTAGCACCAAGGTACTAGGCATGTGGGTGAAGATGTCACCTTGGAGGTAGATCCTCCAACACTAGCTGACACAGATCAGAGATGAACCAAGTGTGGTTTAAAAATCATGAACAAAATAAAATGATTGTTTTAAGCCACTTTGGGGGTTGGCTTGCTACCCACAATAGATGAATAGAACAAATAATTACTACTTAGTGAGGTCTGGTTATATGATCTAGCTCTTGCTCTCGCTCCAGGTTCCTTGTAACCTTTCTTCCCAAGCGCTCTGTGTCCAGGCACTTAGGGATTCTTTCATTTCTCTAAACTTTTTGTTTTTATACTTCTGAGGCTTCACTCATGCTATCCACCCTGCTGGAATTCTCTTTTTTTGTCCCCCCTTTCCTCTTTGACTTAGCTGACTTCTGTTTATCCAGGGATGTTTAACAAGTGGATCTCTAAAGGACAAAAGCCCCTCTGTGGAGTATTTGTCAACTCTTATGGTGTAAATACTCCCACCCTGGCTGATTTGAAGATACCAGCATGACATTGCATAACAAGGAGGCAGGTATTGGTAGCCACATTTTACAGATGTGGAAACTGAAGCTTAGAAATGTTCGGTCACTTTCATAGATGAATCACAGGCCTGTCTGGACTCTGATATGCTGGGCCTGTGAGGCTGTGCTATTTCCACTACACCCCACTGTTCTCCTGAAGAACCCCTGGTGGACTCTGAGCGCAGGTATTGTTGCATCTGGGCTGTCCTGTTTCTTCTAGTCTGGTGGTCTGTCCAAGTCTTCTCTTGAGTTGCTGCTGGCTCTTCCTTATCAGTACTAAACCTTGCCAGTTGCAGCTGCTGATTTCTCTCTTGGACCATATTGTGGAATCTGGACTCTGATGCATGCAGTAGTCTTGTAAGCACTGATGCAACAGGGACCTACAAGTCCATGTCAAGGCGTGATTAACTGTGCATTAGTCAGGCTAAGTCAATTGCTACATGTATAACAAGTAATCCCAACCTTCAATGGCTTGGTCCAGTAGAAGTTTATGTATTGCTCATATAAAGTCCCATTGATTGTGTGTATCAGGTGGGATGGTGAGGAACTGTTCCACACAGCCATTCATGGATCCTGGCTTCTCTCACTTGTGAACCTGAATTCTTCTAGGGGGTGCTGAAGGTCTCTGTTGTATCTTCTGCATCTGTCTGGCTGATGGGGAGTGAGAAATAAGGATCATGAGAGGGTTGTTCTGGAAGTCATTTATACATTTCTGCCCATTGGCCAGAATTTAGTCACATGGCAACTCACTTGCAAGGGATCCTGGGAAGGTAGCAGAGCTCCCAGTAGGAGCTTGAAATGGATTTAGAGAGCATCAGACTGCAGAAGGGGCTCCCTAAGGGCTTCTGCTCTTCATAGCTGCTCTATCATAATTGTTATAATGACCCAATAATAAAAGTGGATATTCACTGGGCATCTGCTAGGTATCAGAGATGTTGTTGAGCACTTTATATGCTTTATCTTCCTTAATCCTCTCTGTGAGCCTGTAACAGAGATATTATCATCAGTGTCCCCATTTTACAGATGAACAAAAACTGAGGCTTGTAATGGCTATGCTATGTTACTGGCCCAACAGATGTTCTTAATAGTGACAGAGCTGGTACGAGAGCCCAGGGTTCTCTGACTGCAGAGTGTTAACTTTTAACCCCCCCCTGTGTTGCTCTGGGGTTTCCACAGCTCTCTCTTTTCTTGTCCCTGCCTTCAGCTTGGAAGCTACTCTGTTTCTTAGACATCTCCTGGAAGAAAGCAACCCGAGGGCACAACTGCCTCCTCTCTCCATGTTGCAGAGAGAACAAAGATGTCCTGACTGTTGCCAGATGATATTGTCCCTTATTTCCTGCTGTGGTCAGGGGCGGTAAATTGACAGCAGTGTCCTGTACCTGCCCTTATGGCTTGAATGCATCATCTCCCACTCACCTCTCCTGCTTTGAATCTTACCTGGAGTGTTTCTTTGCCTGGAGCACTGAGAGTGGAGGGCAGGTGGATGGCAGAGGCTGGTTCCCAGGTCTCTCAGCTTGCTTCTGTGGTGGTGCCCTTCACCTTGGAAAAGTGCTTCACACTAGCCCCTTCTACCTGGGTCTGATTTCACGTTTAAGCAGAGTGACTTAAAGAGTTCACTCCTAAAAACCAGGGGTTCCAATGTGAGTGATAACAAGACTAGCAGAGTTCTTTTTCTAAAATCCAGTGGTCCAGAGTGTAAATGTGGACACTGTCTCTGGTTCTAGACAGTGCAGTGTGGTCATCGGGAGTGCACCTTCTGGAGCCATGCCTTGGACTTAAATCAGCTCTGCTACTTGCTGACTTGCAGACCGTGGGCAAGCTGCTCTACCTCTGCAGGCCTCAGTTGACTCACCTGGAAGGTGGGACTAGGATAATATGTGTTAATCAATGAAATGCTGAGGGTAGCACCTAATACATGCCAAGTGCTAGGGAACTGTTACTGTTACTTCAGTTTGGTCACCTTTGGGAGACTGACTTTCTTCCCTAACGTGGACCTTGACAATAACCTCCCAGGTCGCTGGTCACTCTGTTTCCTGTAACTCTGCTCCAGTCCACTGAGGTTCATTGGCATACCCTGCTCCTTGCAGGGACCTGGCAGCCCTGCACCCAGGAACTGTATGCCTTCCATCTTTGCATCTGCAGTGCCTAGCACAGTGAGGGCTGAGTTCCCTGGCCAAGGTTGCCTGAAGAGTGTCCTCATGTTGAAGATTGGAGCCTTATTATGCTCATGTGTGTTTCCTTAGCAAACTACAGCAGTGCCTGTTGTTACAGCCTCATATTTCAATAAATGCAGACTGAAAAAGTGAATGGTTTCCTTTTTCTTGAAAAATGAGAGTCTTCCTGGGACCAACCTGGACAATGCTGATGCTGTCTTTTGAATGATATCATCAATGTTGACATCTCTCAACATTTAAAAGTCAGTTTGATTTTAAGAAACTGTCCAGGATAGATTGCAGGCAAGTATAATGCTCAAGGAGAAGGAGCCAACACGAGTGAGGTATTTCTGATCCCTGAAATTCATATGAAAGATCGAATCCGAAGGTTCCGCATGGCTTATGAATGTGCTCTGGCAATTTTCAAAGAAAAGTTCCAGAGATTCTTTAAATTTTGGCAGCTCTAGAATTAGTATGTAATCCTTTCCCACCCTTAAATGCAGAAGGGCAGTGCTCATTTTGAATGTTAATTTTGGTCTTTTACGTTGCATATTGTGAGCTCTATAGCTTAGCTTAGAGTTGATCAAAGGCAGGTTTAAATCTCAGCTCTACCTTGAATTAGCTCGGTGGTTTTGGCCAATTTACTTAATCTTGCCAGGCTCCTTTTCTTTATTGGTAAACTGTGAATACTAAAAATATCCACCACATAAACTTTGTTGTGAGTGTTAAGTGAGCAGTTAGCACCTTGTAAGTGCTCAATAAATGAACCTGCTTGTCAGTAGCCGTAGCCAGGATGCTGCTGAAGTGAGGAAGAGGAGGCCTCCGGACAGAGCAAGGTGGCCGGGGCCAGCAGTGAGTCCCCAGATGGGTCAGCAGCGAGGTGGCGACTATTTTCTTTAGGATGCTAAAGATGGAGGCAGAGCATAGGGTAAGAGAAAAATGGTTCTAGAGACGCTCCCTTCCCTCCACCTTCCATCACCACCAGACACCCCCACACGGCCATAGGTTGCATGAGGGCGGAGGGATTGGAGGGAGAGGAAAGGGCCAATTTTGGAATAAGAGAGATCGCATCAGAAAAGGGTTGACTCTGGGCGCTCTCAGTTTTCCCACCTGTAGAGTGAGGATTGGACGAGGCGATTCTCATGGTTTCCTCTGTCTCTAACTAATCCTCACTTTTTGAGGGAATTTTGATTTTGTTCCCACATGGTCGTCCCTACAACACCCACCTTCCACAGCCTCAGGCAGATGGAGATGGTGGCAAAGGGGGTGGAAGGGGAGAAAAGTACTGGAGGGCTTGGGAGGGCTTCTCCCAGGTGGCTGAGGGTCTGTGAAGAGGCCTTGCTGACCGGAACGGGAGGGCCGGCTGGGCCTGTCTGTAACGCCTGGGGCTGGGAGAGTGGTGAATGGACCAGAAGTGCGTGTGGGCTGGGAGGGCAAACAAGCCAGTGGCATCTTTGTCAGGCCTCAGTCTTGCTGCCTGGGGGGCTTTGTTGGCTGGCAATTTTCCTATTTAGGGCCCGTGCTGTCCTGATACACAGGAAGTCCAGGCGCCCGACCTGACGTTTGCGTGACACCTGGGATTTGTCGCCCTGCTTTTCCCCCTGTTGGGGATTGTGTGTTCTGTGGCACCCAGAGCCTCGTTCTGTGCACGCTGGACTCCTCCGGGAACACTTCCCGGTTCTTTCTTCCCCATCTCCCATCTTATCTTAAGTTTCTTCTGCCCCAGGCATGCAGTTCAGCAAATAGTTTCCTCATTGGCGACTTGTCCCTCACTTGGGCCAGGCTATGGAGAAGATTTCAAGAGTGTCACTCATGTGGCGCTTCCTCAGGGGAGCCTGTGGAGGAGCCGGGGCTGGGTGAGGGACAGACACTGGTGCTTCTTTCCCTGTGTGTTTGGAGAGGTGGTCAGGGCAGGAGGTTGTGGGTACAGGGACTTGGGTTTGGCTCTTGCCTCCCTGTCAGTGATGTAGGGGGTCTTAGGACAGTTGTCTGCCTTCCTCAAGCCTCAGCTTCCCTCCCCTGTAGGAGGAACACTGCAGAGGAAGTTCTTCCCAGCCCATAAGAAGAATGCTGTAGGTAGTGGCCACTGTTGTTACGAGGCACCCAGGTGGAAGACTGGCCTTTAGCAGGAGTAGGTTTCTTCAAGGTCACCTATGAGTCCACTTTACACTAAGCACTGTGCCTCATAGGGGGATGAAGATAAGTCTTAGAGGTGTCCACATTGCCTCCCCTGCTCAGGTCTCTGGCTAGATTGTAAGCTCCTAACTCTGGATCCTGCAGGATTCAGCACACTCTGGGCTGTGGACTGCTGAGGTGGGACATGTATCTGCTTCACTTATCTCTGCATTCACAGAACCGAGCTCGGGGCCTTAGATGGCACTTGGTAGACATGGGGTGAATGAATGAACACATGGGCATTCAGCAAACTCTTGCTAATGAATCAACTAATATTCCTCACTGGGTAAACTTATATTTTGGACACTGAATCTCTTTGTTCTCTGTGGCTGTTTGCGCTCTAGGGGCATTGAGTTATTTCTGGAAGCTGAGGTCTAGCATTTTAGAACCACCCTCACCAGGTCCCAGGCTCCAAGTAGACGAGAGACGCCTGCCCAGGTCTGGGCAGTGGCAAGGAAGGAGCAGATCTGGGGGGGTGGCCCACAAAGTTACCCCTTGTCCCCACATATGCCAGTGGCTTGGCACAGGGCTCCCAAAGCGTCTCATGCCTGACTGCCGCAGAAGAAAGGGTAGTTTGTGAGCTGTGTGGATGTATGTGTTGAACAGTGGTTTCCACCAGCTCTAATCTTTACCTGTGTTTGTTAGAATGATAGACTCATGTCTCTCTTCTCCATTGTCTTCTTTCCTTCCCTGTGTGATGGGGCCTCTGTCAGACCAGCCCCCAGCCATTAGGAAAGGAGCCAAGTTCCTCATTGCTGGGTGCTGAACCGAATTGCAGCAAATTTGGATGGAGGAGGCAATTTTAGCTCGAGCGCAAACATCCTGTTGGAGAACAGAGTGATTATAGTTTTTGCTGCACATGGGAAAATAATAGCACAGAGGTGAATCCTGGCATCTGTTCACTGCTAATTGACCCCTCCATGTACACTGGCATTACATGTGAGCCAAACCGCGGCCTGAACCGCCTCCTAGAAGGAGGGCCGTGTGGCAGCCAAAATCAGTTGGTCCAAATGCCTTGATAAGCTTCACTTGCTGCCCTTTGCAGCTGATTTTAGGTAAAAGCATTGCTTTGGGGCCAGAGAAGCTTTGAGTTCTTTAATGAGGCACTCGCTGTATTGGAGAGAGGTGCAGAGTCCCCAGGGATGAGCTGGCCAATCCTGGTCAATGTGAGTTTACGGGGCTTCTGGGAGGTTTCATACCCCGTGTTACAACTAGGGGAAGATTGGGGCTGGGTATATTCAGAGCTGGTTCTTCATTTTTGTTTTTTTGTTTTAATTGAGTATTACAATTTTATTTTTTTCTCTTAATAATTTTTTTTATTAAATCATAGCTGTGTACATTAATGCATTTATGGGGTACAATGTGCTGATATTATATGCAATTTGGAATGCTTACATCAAACTGGTTCTTCGTTTTTCTTGTATGTGTGTGTCATTGTAGCTCAAACCCTTGGGCTCAAGTGATCCTCTTGCTTCAGCCTCCCGAGGAACTGGGACTACAGGCGTACACCACCACACCTAGCTAATTTTTCTATTTTTTTGTAGAAAAGGGGGTTTTGCTCTTGCTCAGGCTGGTCTTGAATGCCTGAGTTCAAGCCATTCTCCTGCCTTACACTCCAGTGTTAGGATTGCAGGTGTGACCCACGCCTGGCCTACTTTGCACCTTAACTGGCAAAATTCTCACAGCGATCCTGAAGGACAAGGTTGTTCAGGAGCTGAGACTCAGAGAGGTGCAGGAATCACCTGGAGTCACACAGACATCCCAAGAGAGACAAGCCCAGACACTGAGGAACTTGCAGATGCACTGTGTGAGTGAGAGTTCCAGACCATTTGTAACGTATTCCCCAAATAAATAATTACTGTGCATCTTTTTTCTTTTATGTAGTTTTTGGCCGGGGCTGGATTTGAACCCGCCACCTCCGGCATATGGGGCTGGCGCCCTACTCCTTTGAGCCACAGGCGCCACCCTGGGCATCTTTTTTATGCTTGTGATCTATGGGGAAGTGGAGGTGGCCCCAGCTTAGTCTTCCAGGGAGCAAATGGCCTCGGGGAGACTCTTCCTTTTCTTGCTTTGTTTTGGGGCCAGGAACTGTGTCAGGGGTGTGCTTGGGAGCAGGTGAGAAGGTGGAGACTCTTTTAGGCTGTGAAAGGAGAAAGCTGCCTCCACATTTGAGACATGGCTTGAAGGATGAGAAGGAATTAACCAGTCTCTTGACTTTTGTTTCTTAAACCGAGGCCCGGCATACACACAGGGCCTGCACAGATCTGAAATGTGCAGGTTGGTGCATTTGTACATACGCGTGCACCTGTGTGACTGCCTGTTCTTGGAGGCAAGTACCCAGCATTGCCTTCTGCTCGGGCAGAATGAGGAGAGTGCCGACGGGGAGGGCTCCAAGGAATTCAGAGGAAATGGAGCTCAGTGAACCCTTTCCAAATCTGGTTTCCAGCAGAAGGGAAATGAAGATGAATATTCATGTATCTTGATCTCTTTTTGCATCATTTACATTTTGCTTTCTCTGGATTCGAGGCTCCCCACATGCCCTGGGCTTCTGAAGAATAATTGTTTCACGCATCACATTTCTACTGACTGCATCGGGAGGAAAGGAGAGGAGAAGAAAAGAAATGGGGGGGGGGAGAGACGAAGACGCGGCTTCTTGATTAGGGGAGTCGGCTGTAGGCCCATGTCTGGGTCATGGTCATGTCTGTGAAATGTTCAGGTTGTCTCTGGGCTTTGTGGGAGCAAGGCCTGAGTCTGGGGTATGCTGTTATGTGGCTCTCAGGGTGTTCTTGGAGGGGATGTGTTCAGATCTGGGTGGGCCATGTGTGGGAATATTGGGAACCAGGAGGAACCAGAAAGCCAGTGGGATTCCTTGGACCTTTTGGCTCTCATCATCATATTCCGTAAGTCGGGAGGAAATCGAAAAGCAGTCAGCCAGTGTTCCCTACCTATAGGTAGTCACGTTTAATCCTCACAGCACACCCCCTATGAAATTATCATCCTCATTTACAGATGAGAAAACTGAAGGCACAGAAAGGCTGAGTAATTTGGCTCAAGTCACACAGCTCATGGCTCAAGCCAGGAATTGAGCCTGGACAGTCTGACTCCAGAGCCTGCTTTTTTAAACACACCATGGCATCTTTCAGTAAGTCTTTATTTTTTCTTTTCTTTTCTTTTTATTTATTTTTTTTTTTGAGACAGAGTCTCACTCTGTTGCCCTGGGTACAGTGCTGTGGCATCACAGCTCACAGCAACCTCAAAGTCTTTGATCCAAGTAATCCTCTTGCCTCTGCCCCATGAGTAGCTGGGACTGCAGGCACCTGCCACCATACTCAGCTAGATATTTTTTCTGTTTTTGGTAGAGACAGGGTCTCACTTTTGCTGAGGATGGTCTCAAATTCCTGAGCTCAGGCAATCCGTCTGCCTAAGCCTCCCAGAGTGCTAGGATTACAGGCATAATAAAGAAAATATGTACTTTTAATAATAAAAAATTTGAGAAAAAATTCATCCTTTCAAAGTGTGCAATTCATTAGTTTTTAGTATATTCATGAGGTTGTGCGACTATCACTGTTATTCTAGAACATTCTCATCACCCCAAAAGGAAACCCTGTACCATTAAGCCTTCCCTCCCTGCTCCCTCTCGTAGCAGCCCTGGCTGGCCTGCTCTGTGCCATCCCTGTGGATGCGCTAACCTGGACATTCCTCACAACTGGAATCACAGAGCACGTGGCCTTTCGTGTCTGGCTTCTTTCACTTGGCCAGTGAGTGTTTGCGACTGGGATTTTCCATTCCCACTTTCCCATCATGAAACAGGCAAAACTTACTAAATGCAGAATACAAATGCCTACATACAATGACTAAGAAAATGCCATGAAGGCTACGTTGAACAGTTTGATGAGAATATTTCAGATTGTATATGAAACCAGCACATTGTACCCCTTGATTGCACTAATGTTCACAGCTATGATTTAACAATAAAAAATAAATTAATTAAAAAAAAAGATACAGCACATGGGATAATAGTTTATCTAACTGTGCCTAGCCAGTACTGGCTTTCGATAAAAACTTCCTGAATTTGCCATTGAATCTTTGCAATCTTTTTTTCATCTTACTTTGGAAACTGCGTCCTTATTTGACCAACACATCTGACAGAAAAATGAAAATGGGAAAGAAATTTAAATGATCAATTTGAGGCTTGGCTTTGAAATAGGAGATAAGAAAATATAATGTCACTATCATGACATTGTAAATGATAGTAATAATGAACACGCAATTATAGAATTCTTACTAATATTCTAGCTGTTGTTCTAAGCTTTTTGCATGTATTCATTTAAGCCTCAAAACTATGAGATAACTGCTATTATTCCCATTTTACAGATGAAGTAAGCAGGGCATAGAGAGGTTAAGCAACTTGTCCAGGTTATATAGTTACTAAGTGACAGAGCTGAGATTTAAACCTAGGCAATCTGAGTTCAGAACCTGTGTAAATAACCATAACAACACTATACTGTCTTCCACTTTCCGTGGTGTCAGGTATTATATTGGGCCATCCTTTTTGCACAATTAATATCCAATTCTCACATCTATGCAAAGCGCTATGAACATTCCCATTTTCATAGGTAATGTAACTCAATACTTAAAGAAGTTAATTAACTTGCTCAGATACATAGCTAGTCATTGCCACACCTGGGAATTTACTTCAAGGCAATGAGGAGTCCGTTGCTCTCCTACCATTCTAGAAATTAAAGTTTATTCAATTTGATTTAACGGTACTGTCACAGCCTTCCATTATAGATAATAGAAAATTGCACTAGGTTCTATGTTCTTTAACAGGAGCAGTAGCAGCACCATTCTGTATTTATATACAATGTTTGAAAGCATTGGCCAATGTTTGCTATCTTACTTGCATCCCTTCCATTCCCCAAAGATACATAGAAGGCAGAAATGAGTTTATGCCGTAGGATGAATAAGGACTTGTCAGAACTGAATATTGACCTTTGGCCTATAGCAGGTCGCCCATAGCAGCTTCCTTTAATATGAAGAGAAAAGGCAGTTTACACTGGTAAGCAAAGTTCAGACATGTAGTCAAGTTGCAAGTCAATAACTAGTATGGAATGGCTTTTTCTTCCTTGATGGGCAAAGTTGTGTCACTTACCGATTATATAATCAATTACCCACTGTAAAGCTAAGTGGCTTAAAACAAATGTACTAACAATTTTCTTTAAAGATATTGCCAATTGACTAAGTATTTCTTCTGCTGATAACACCTGGGATCACTCATGAAGCTGCAGTCATCTGATGGGTAACCAGGGTTGGATGGTCCAAGATGGTTTCTGTCACATGCCTGGCAGTGCTGGCTATTGACTAGGGTGCCTTGATTCTCCATGTGGCCTCTCTTCTTCTAGTATACTCGACTGGGCTTCTTCACAACACTGGGGGCTTCAGGGAAGCATCCCAAGAAGGCAAGCAATGTGAATACATTATCAAGCCTTTGCATTTGTCACATTTGCTAATGTCTTATTGGCCAGAGCTGTTCATGGTCAAGCCCAGAGTCACTGTGGAAGGGGACTCCATCTCCACCTCTCGATGGAAGTAGTGCAAAGATTTTATGGGCATTTTTAATCCAGCACAGAAAGAAAGCAGACTTAAAACAGCAAAGACAAGGGGTTAGCTAACTTTTTTTTAAAGGGCCAGATAGTAACTATTTTAGGCTAGCAGGTTTCAGGTCTTTATAGTGTGAAAGCAACCACAGACAGTCTATTAGCAAAAGGGTATAAATAAAACTTTATTTACAAAAACAGGAGACCCTGCCAGTTTGAGCATCACTGGTAAAGAGTATTGTATGTTGAGATGGACCTTTGGGAGTTAAAATGAGAGGATAGAGCTCCCAAAGGTTGGCCCCTTTGAGCCCCAAATTGAAAGGCATTGACTCATTTCCTAGGAATGGTTCTTTTAAAAAATAAGTTCTTCAAGAAAGTGAAGCCAGAGAAACTCCAACAAAAGTTTCTTGGGCAACTTCAGCATTATCAGACTTGACTGAGCACCCATCAGCCATGACATCATTCAAGATTCAAGGATTCACATAAAAATATTAGCTATATTGAGCACTCACTTTATAGAAGTTATTTTGTTTAATGCTTAAAATAAGCCTAACATCAAAATTATTTACCCCATTTTAAACATGGAAAAATAGAGATGTGAAATTACTGTTCTACCTGTTGTAAGGGAGTCAAGATTTGGACCAGAACTTTTTCTGTGTTCCTTCTGTACCACCACATTGTCTTTACCTTTTGGATTCATTCAAGAGGGAAATAAAGTATATAGAAGAATAACGTATTCACAGGAAATTTTTGGATATCACTTCAGGTGCAGATAAAAGATAGGGAATAAGTATTGGTAGTTTTACCCTTTGGAAAATATTGTGTAGTAACAAAAAATTTGAGGTATAGCAAGAAGGAGATGACTGCCATTGAGAAGAAAATTTGTTAATCACAGTTCTGCAGAGAAGGGAGCATACCACAGCATGAGGCTTCCTACAGGGAAGCACTGGGTTTGTAGGGAGGAGGGCGTGTCGGCAAGAGTCTTCACTGTGGTTTTCATGGGAAGGAACAAGTGAGGCAGCGTAAGCAAGTTTAGAATTGGCTCATTTAAATACTTTCACTGGGCTCTGTGGCATAAGTGCTGTCCTTAGTTGTCTGGTACCTGGCCCAGGGATGATTAGAGTAGGCCTAGAATATAAAAGCTTGAAAAAGGAGGTGGTTGGGGTGTGACCTCTGAATTGGTTGGTTTGTATTTGAGAGGTACACTCGTGTGTAAGTTTTTTTTACCATCTCTAAGAATTGGTTAACCATGGGAGAAGCAGTCCCCCAAGGTCAGCAAGGCCTCAAATGTAAAAGAATCAGAATACAAAACATAAAAGATGTGACTAATACACTGTCACAGCTGGGTGTGGTGGTAGGTGCCTGTAGTCCCAGCTACTTAGAGGCTAACTCAGGTGGATTCCTTGAGCCCAGAAGTTTGAGGTTGTAGTGAGCTATGATGACACCACTGCACCCTAGCCCAGCTAACAGAGCAAGATCCTATGTTTCAAAGAAAGGAAAATTCATAATTTCATTTTACATACCTTTCTAAAAACCTTGGTTAGCTAATTTGCTACCCCATAATAAATTATTTTAGTTAAAATAATGTCTATCTCCTATCACTGTATGCTAGAGTCTGGCAGTGGTACCTACAAAGCCCCAAGCAGTTAATGGGGAGTGGTTCTTGCATTTCACAGTTTTCATCTATCCTCATCCAAAGTGGAACTGCATTTCAAACTCTGTGCCTGAGGTCAGTGGTTAATCAGGAACCACTCTACAGAAAAGAGGTTTTAACCCAGCTTTGTTGGGCAACTACCATCGTCTGAAGCAAAGGCTATTAATCTGTCCTAATAGTGTTTTCAGCCACATCAAATGCCCTTGCACACCCAGTAGTCCTTGGGACTGTTTACTTCAAGGACCTGTTTGCTTTAAGCATTTCATTCTGTTTCCCAGCGGTTATCACCAACTGCTCACCTTGTTCCTTGAATCTTAATACAAACCAACATCCAGTTTTACTTGGACTACTGCATTAGCTTCCTAACTGCCCTCTATCACTATCCCCTGGATTCCTCTGCAGTTTTTCTGCACAGACTATCTAAAGAGATTCTGGTTAAAAAAAAAAAAAAAAAAAAAAAAAAAATCCTGATAAAACATGGAATCAATTGTCTCTTTAAAAATCCCCTAGAAATTTCCCACTGCTCTTAGGAGTCAGTCCAAAATACTTGACATAACTGCTAAGACATTGCATGGTCTAGTTCCTACTTATTTCTTCAAACTCACGTCATTTCCCACTGCACTCTTTTATTCTGACAACTGTCCTCATTGGTCTTTCGGTTACTCAAAACTGCCAAGCTCCTCACTGCAGGATTTTCCCTCAGACTTTGAGTGTGCATGTGTATGTGCATGTCTTCTCTTCCATGGATTTTCTGGATAAATTTTCAATTTGGTATTTCCTCAGGGAAGTCTTTTTTCTCTTTTCAAGCTTGGTTGGTCAAGTCTGAGAGCACCTTACACTTGATTCCCTTAATACATCCTTCTCCCCCAGGTGAACTTGGTCAGACTTCAGGAGGATTTTCTCCACAGCCTAACTGGAATCTCTTCTGAATCCTCCATAAATGAACCCTGTAACATTTTTTTTTTTTTTTTTTTTTTTGAAGGACAGTGAAGAGTTTTGCTTCCAGAGAGGACATAAAGGACAAAGCTTAAGAAGTCAAATACTTGCAGAAACCTTCAAATGACTAGAAAACGTGGTCTTTGATCTCAGCTCTGTGATCATATATAAGGTCAGAGGAAAAGCCTTTGAATTTAGAAATGGTAAATTCCTATAAGGCAGTGAGAGGACCAAGTAATAATCCCCATGAAGATCTTAATAGAAAAAGAAACAAAATTTCACACAGGGGTGGAGGGAATAAGAAATATATTTTAATCTGGCTCTGGTGGAGAGGGGAAACTGGAGTAAGGAAATTTAACAGTATCACTGTGTGGTCTTTTAAGGCTTGTCTTAGCTACAACAAAGTAAGTGATACACTGGTGATAGGGAAAGTATAAGAAGCTCCCTGCCTCCCTCCTTCCTTCTTTCTTTTTCTTTCAGAAGCTTTACTTTATCTGAGCATTATTTTAGGAAGTCAGGGAATTTATCTTTGAATTTAAATAAATCTAGTATTCAGGAGATGTGCTAAGTTGAGGTAAATTCTTTTAGATAATGGGTATAAGATCTTAAAGTGTCTTTTAAAGGGAACTTTGTGCTGTAAGGGATGTTGGTTAATAAGTAAAATATATTGTATTTCCACTGTTAAATTTTGTCCCGTCTACTCCCCTGGTCTGTTTGCTGAAAAGAACAGATTTTCTCTGGACACTTGAAAGAGAGTCACTGTATGGCTAAATTAAGGTGAACTTTTCCTTTTGTTTTAACAGCTAAGGACATAGTATTCCTTCTTTAATGTTAGATTTTCATTTCCCTCAGTAGTTGGGGTGCTCAGCTTTTAAATGATCATATATGTTTTGTCACAAAACCATCAATTTCTCCAGCTGTTCAATTATAATAAATTAGAACATGACATTCTCATGTAATTCTTTTCACTTTTTTATATATCTGTTTTTCTCATTCCTACCATATATTTATTTTTTTTCTTTATTCATTGATTTTTTTTCAAATAACCAGCTTTTTGTTTTATTGTTTGTATTTGTTTTCTGTTTCCCTTATTTTAGCTTTTATTGTAATCGATTCCCTGTATATGCTTTCTTTTCTTATTGGGGGGTTCTTTTCCTTTACATAGTTGCATGTTTATTTTCAGTCATGTACAATCATAGGACTTCATATGAACTTTTTGTTAATTACCATAATATAATTTCTATTTTGATATCCTATATCCTCTTCCACATGAAGGTTATTCAAAATAGTCTTATTTGATATTGAAGTGGGTGATATAGGAAGTAGATTCACCCATGAGATGTTAAGTTTGACTTTTATTGGATGTGCATTGTGCTTTTTTTTTAATAAGAAACTGTACAAGAATATTTTACTAATTTTTTTAAACTAGTGGTGGATAACTGATGTTATTTGAGCATGTTAAAGCAACACAGAACACATACACAGACCATTTTTTTAATGGTCTGTTTTTCAAAAAGCTTAATGTTGATATTAAAGTATCCTGTACTTTTTTTTTGAGACAGAGTAAAGAGCTGTGGTGTCACAGCTCACAGCAACCTCAAATTCTTGGGCTTCAGTGATTCTCTTGCCTCAGCTTCCCAAGTATCTGGGCCTACAGGTGCCTGCCACAAGGCCTGACTATTTTTTGGTTATAGTTGTCATTGTTGTTTGGCAGGCCGGGGCTGGGTTTGAACCTGCCAGCTCCAGTATACACAGTTGGTGCTCTAGCCGCTGAGCTACAAGCGCCAAGCCTTTTTTTTTTTTTTTTTTTTTTTTGAGGCAGAGTCTCACTGTGTCACCCTTGGTAGAGTGCCGTAGTGTCACAGTCACAGCAACCTCAAACTTTTGGGCTTATATGATTCTCTTGCCTCAGCCTCTCATATACCTGGGACTATAGGCACCTGCCACAATGCCCAACTATTTTTTGTTGCAGTTGTCATTGTTGATTAGCTGGCCCAGGCCAGGTTCAAACCCGCCAATTTTGGTGTGTGGGCTGACGCCATAACCACTGTGCTATGGTCGCTGAACCTGTACTTACTCTTGAATCAAACATGTGACTTTTTTTTTTTTTTACTAGAGACGGGGTCTTGATGTGTTGCCCAGGTTGGTCTTGAACTCCTGGCCTCAAGCAATCCTTTCCCCTTTGGCCTCCCAGAGTGTTGTGATTATAGGTGTGAGTTACTGTGTCCCACTTGTCTATTTCTAAATATAAGTGTTTCTGGGAAGGTTTTTAGTTTTCTTGTTTTTGCTGGCAAGGTTTTTAAACATAAAGTTCAATAGATAAAATCCTGTTTCACTACTGACTTATATTACAAAAGCACACATTCCCCCTAGGAGCTTGTTAAGAAAGTAGATTTTCAGGCCCCATCTATGACCTCCTGAATCAGAAACTCTGGTGATGTGACCCAGTGGTCTGTTTTAATGTTCTCCAGTGGATTCTGGTGCCCACTAAAGTTTGAGAGTCATTGGGACACCAACAAAAACAGAAGAGACTAGGACTTCAGCTTAAGGTTTACAAGGCTGAAGACAAGCAAAAAAAGTCTCAGAGTTGGGAAGGGTCCATGGTGGTGAAACATCCATGACAGCCGCAGGAGGAGAAGACATCAAGGACATGGTCAATATTGTCAAATTCTATAGGAAGTTTAGTCCTATTTGGGATGTTTGTACTACTTCACAAAATATAACCTCGTGAAAGACACTTAACCTTTCTGAGCCTCAGTTCGTTTACTGATAAAATGAGTCTGGGCTCAGAAAAACTCAAAGGTTTTTCAGTGAATCAAATTAGATAGTAGATGAAAATGGCATTATGAAAGCAAACAAAGATTCATGAAGTAACTAATATTTCCATATCATACACATGAATTTTAGACATAATTCTAAAACCTAACATGTTAATGCTCTCAAGAAGTCTTGTGGTTTTTCTATTTTATAACAATACTTTCATGTATTTGCATGAGTTAAATACTGGTAGAGCAGATACTGGAGGATAATATAATTTGCCTAGATATCAAATACATACCAGTCCTCAGGAACTGACATGGTGGTGGAGAAGCTTTGTTTTATGGATATAAACTTTCTAGCTGGGTCTACTGACAAAGCAAGACTCTGTCTCAAAGAGTCCCACTTGAAGGATAGTTAAGATAACTGAGTCAACAGTTAGATAACAGAGTCAACATTTTGACTCTTTATGAACCCTGGAAATAGAAACAGGTGGAATTTGAGTCATATTTCTGAGAAGGCAACATATTCATTCCGTAGTGGTAAGAAATTGTGTGAACATTTTTTGTGAGAATTGTAAAATGATGACAAATTTCACTTATCTGGTTTAAGAGATGGAGAAACTGAGGTAGATAATAGTGATGCTTAAGGTAAGCATTGTGCATAGACATTGGAGTTTATCATCTATAAAGTACAATTTGATAGGTGCTTAAATTCCTCGCTGCCACAAATTTTGTCCCCTGACAATCTTGCAGCATAGTTGCAATTCCTACTACATATAGTTACTCCTTTAGGACCATCTCACAGTTCACAATAAATGTTTATTTGAATGAATGAACAAATGAAAGACTGAAGACCTATAGTCACTTAAATTGAATACGTTCCTTATTTGAAACGGATAACAAATTATTGGCTGTAACACTATTGAGAATACAGTAGAACCTCCATAACTGTCCACTTCCCCAAGTTGACCTTGAGATCTATTTTCATAGACCAGACATGCACCACATGTACATATCAGTACAGTAGGCCTAGTTCCTTATGTTGACCACATCTGTATGTTGACCAGTTTGTTACAGTCCCTTGGATGGTCAACATACAGAAGTTCTACTGTATACATATATGATTTAATCCATTATTAACTACTAGCAAGGAGCAGGGCTATGATGGAGTGGGAGATCCAGTAGGGTGATGTTCTGTGTACTGAAAAGTTCAAATTCAAACTTTGAAGTATTCTTTCCATTCTGTTTTCAGCTTGCTTATGTGCTAATCAGAGCAATAATGACTTTTATACACTACAAATGATAACACAGCACGATACTGTTCTGTGATGTATACATGTATTAGTCAAAGCTTACTGGAGCTCTGAGGATGGAATAATATACATTGCCTATGGAGTAGGGTGACTTCAAGAGCTGGTGTCCCTGGAGCTTCATTTTGAAGATAGGGAAGTTCCAGGAACACAGTCCTCAAGGAATAGTCTTCTTCCAGGGTGAAGTATGGAGTGAACAGTGGCAGAAAAAGCTGAACGAAGTCATATTACAAATGGCCCTAAATTCCTCCGTAAGAAAACTGGAGTGAACCCTGTATGTACTGGTGAATCTCATCATTTTTTATGTCGCTTAGATAACTTTCAGCAGTGTGGAAGACAGACTTGGGAATCACTATGTGTCCACCCTCCTTCCTTTGTATTTGACACTACAGTCCTATAGACATGAGTGTTCTTGGAGCAGCCTAAGGGCAGGTCTGGGGTTTCCCCATTGGAGACATTGAGGGGGGTACTTTAATAGTTGGAAATATGATAAGGGATTAAACCAAGAACATTTCAGTGGCAATGGAAATGGAGAGAGGTGGGAACAGATGGGAAGATTTCAGGGACAGCATGGGAAATGTTACAACTTTGCATCCTGTACTGTAGGTGAGGTTTTCTCTGATTCACTCTGGCAAATGGCACGTGCTGGAGCTTTATTTCCTAAGCTATCACAGTATTTTTAGACACACGTTCATTTGTGTGCCTTGCCTCCCACCAGTTTAAGGTAGGCATCATATCTCTTTATCTTTGTGTTCTTAGATCAGTCCAATGACATCCAAAAAGGTAACCTGTGTGGTTGCTGAATTGGTGTAAATAGGTATTCATAAATTCCTGAAGATTACAAGCTATCTCGCAGTAAAATCATTAGCATTAACGGTTCAGTGTAAGACGTTACACTGGTTACATTCTACCTACCCTTTCTAGCGATTTCTTTTAAAACCATTATTAAGGTTGGTAAATTCTCCATCCCATACAGCCACAGCGGTTAGGATACTACTTTAAAATACTATTTTTGTTTTCTTTATCCTATCTGCCAGGGAGTGTTCTAAGATGTTAATCAAGACTCAGCTAATGGCTGGGCAGGGTGGCGCCCGCGTGTCATCCTGGCCCTCTGGGATGCCAGAGTGAAGAGGATCGCTTAAACGCAGGAGTTGGAGACTAGCAAGAGACTCCGTCTCTACTAAGAACAGAAAAAGCTCCCCTGGCCTGAGATGTATGCACGTAGTCCAGCTATTTTGGAGTCTGAGGCAGGAGGGTCAATTCTCTGGAGTTGGCGATTGCAGACGCCACTGCACTCCAGCCGAGTCAACTGACAAAGCGAGACTCGATCTCAAAGACAAACAAACAACACTCAGAAGATGGGAAATGCCAGTTTCCACAACAATTAGATGACGATCGCACACTAGATTCAAGCTGCTCGCCTAAATCCCAATCACTTGCCGGCATTCCGGAACCAAAACCGCAGACGCCAAATTTCCGAGCGGACGCGCCATTATGTTACGCTGGCTCGATTGCTTTTGCCTGGTGGGGGCGTGTCACTAAAGAATAGCTTCCGGAAGAGCAGAGGAAAGGTGAGTTAAGAGCGAAGTCCTTTTAGCTAGATTATAGAGTTTGGGCCGCTGAGATTTGGGACTCTGCGCTAGGCCGCGCTGGAGCTCTAAGCAGGTCGAAGGATTTACTCATGTTTGTACCCGCGGTGATACGTGCGTTGCGCAAGAACAAGACCCTGCGCTACGGAGTCCCCATGTTGGTGAGTGGCATGAGGCGTATGGGGCTAGAATTACGGAAGGGGTGGAATCTCCTCCCAGGAGGGCTCAAGGTGACGGGGAATCTGCAGTACGCGAGGTTGACGACTAGCACACGGGTTTGGAAGGGGCTGGCGATAGGTGGAGAGTTCTTGGGCAGTCTTGTTTATGGTCGTCTCCCCTCGCTCGTAGTGGAATCTGGGGTCCTCGCCGTCGCCTCTCTGGTGGTTACCGGGATCTGCCGACGTGTGAGTGTGGCATCTTTTCCATCCTCGTGAGCGTTCGTTGTTACTGTCCCTGATTAACAGTTGAGTCAAGTGAAGCTCAGAGAACATATCAGAGCCAGAGTTTAATCGAAGTCTGGATGATTATTAAGTTTGTCTACCCCATCCCAACCCCAGCTATATTTTGACAATACTGTGGATCGTTGGGACTGGATGTATTTAACTAAATGTACAATTTCTGGTATTTCTCTGTCTCAGCATCCTAGTTTGTGAATTGGCTTTAATTCTTCAGGGTTATTGTGATGAGTTAAATAAGACCTTCTGAATAAAGTATTTAGCACAGTGCCTACCACATTGCAGTAACCCTCAAATGGTCGCAAGGAACTTTGGTATTTATATGTTTGCATCCAATTCTGCAAAATTACCTAAAGGTGTCATGAGGATGCAGGTGGAGGCTTACATAAAACCATCAAGCGTTGAAATGCAGAGGACTCTTTATTTGCTCTTTGCTCACCGGCAAGTTATTTTGCTTCACCAAGCATAGTAAATGAAATAATTTGGGTAAATCATATGAACAAAAGCTACTTTCTTTTAAATACAAAATAATTTATTACTTTAGCATAGATGTTTGTGCAGATGAAGTTACCAGCTTTTGTATTTAAGCAGACTAAAGGAAAGAAGTGACCTTAGAAAAGTAATGAGTTTTTGCTCATTTTTGATGAATCTGGATTTGAGGAAACTCTTTATTATGCATATTTAAAGAGTTTAAAGTTAACTGTCTTTATAAGATAATGTAGTTATTATGTTTGTGTAGATAACAAGGCGTGTTCAAAAACTACTGTCTCTGCAGATTGTTCTGCCCTCAAATGGAGAGCCATTCAGAAATGCGATTGTGGTTGCTGACTTAAGGTCACCACCATGTCCCAGTAAAAGCCAGTTTGATTTTTGGTCCTAACTATTCAAAATCATCAAAGCCGAAGTCTTAAAACCACTATACATTGAAGTACCTTCTTTGTTTTAGTTTGTGGACTGGAAAATACCACAGTAGGCTTCTTAAATATATTACCCTAGAATGCTCTATGTCTGGCGTAGGCCCCCAAGACTGTGTTGCTGAACATGAGCCCTAAACATGTAAATACAGTTGACACTTGAACAACGTAAGTTTGAACTGCATGGTCCATTTATATGCAGATTTTCTTTTCTTTTTTTCTAAGCAGTTTCTGGCCAGGGCTGGGTTTGAACCCGCCACCTCTGGCATATGGGGCCAGTGCCTTACTCCTTCAAGCCACAGGCGCCGCCCATATATGCAGATTTTCTTCCACCTCTGCCACCCCTGATACAGGAAGACCATTCTCTCCTCATCAGCTTGCACCAAGTGAAGACAACAAGGAGGAAAAACTTTATGATGAACCACTTACAATTAATGAATAGTAAATATAATTTCCTTATGATTTTTTTTATTACCATTTTCTTTCTTATAACTCATTTTATTGTAAGAATATGATATATATAATACACTTACATAGAATGTGCAAAGTATGTGTTAATGTGTAATCAGTAAGATTTCTGGTCAATAGTAGGCTAAGTTTAGGAGTACTCAAAAGCTATACATGGATTTTTGACCTCAGAAGGTTGGCGCCCAGCCTTGATGTTGTTCAAGAGTGAACTGCAATTTTATAGAGGAAAATATTATATTCAGTAGGCTCAGAAGACTCATTCTGTTCATCATGTATCAGTTAAATATACCATAATTACTACACTGCATTTATTTTCAAGTTGATGTTACTTACTTTCTTGGTTAAATACTGTAGCTTCATAGGAACTCAATAGCATATAAATGAGGACTTTGATTATCAGGTATATGTCAATAATACTCCTTCTCTTGTACATTACTTGAAAAATAGAATATATTTGTTGTTTCAACTTCTGCACTACCCATTTAGTCCACAGAATTTACTTTTGTAATCTGACCAGTGACCTACTGTTTCTACACACTAAAAAATTCACTAATTTAGACCAGTTCCATTTTTTAATATATTCTTAGTTATGCAGGCATCACCACAATATAATTTTAGAATATGTTCATCACCCCAAAAGAAGCACCATTATTATTAGTGGTCACTTTCCATTTTCTTCTGCTCCTTACCCCACTGTAGGCAACCGGTAAGCTACTTCTTCTGTAGATTTGTTTATCCAGGACATTTCATATTAATAGACTAATACAATATGTGACTTCTAATACTTAGAGTGTTTTCAAGGTTCATTCACATTGTAACCTGTATCGATATTTCATGCCCTTGTATGGCTATATAATATTCCATTATTTAGATATGTAACATTTTGTTTATGCACTTAACAACTGATAAACATTTAGGTTGTTTCCATTTTTTCACTATTGTAAATGCTGCTATGAACATCTGTGTACAAGGTTTGTGTTGGAAGTATGTTTTCATTTTTCTTGGGTAAGGTATATACTTACAAGTGGAATTCCTGGGTCATGTGGTAACTCAGTTTAACTTTTGAGGAAGTGTTAGATGTTTTCCAAAGTGATTGCATTATTTTAGATTCCCACCAGCAATGTATAAGGTTTTCAGTTTCTCCTTGTACTTGTCTACACTTGTTATTGTCTATCTTTTTATTAACATTCTTTCTAGTATGTGCAAAGTGTTACCTCGTTGTGGTTTTGATTTGTATTTCCCTAATGTCTGAGGATGGTGAGCATCTTTCACTTGCTTGTCACTTGTGTATCTTTTTTGGAGAAATATCTGTTCAAATCCTTTGCCACATTTTTAATTGGACTATTTTTCTTTTTATTGGACAGAACTTTTCTTAAACACCTAGAACCAGCAGGTCTCCCAGTTTTTGTCAAGGGGGATCTGCATGCTTTTTGTGTATGCTTTCAACATCCAGCCATGCAGTTTACATTCACCTTATGCCTGCACTTCTTGCTTGCTCAGAGCTTTAAGATGAGCTATAGGTGAGAGTTTTATAGCCTTGCAGGTTTTTCTTGAGCCTACACATTGCTTTGGGCATGCACAGTTCTGTTCATGTATATGACTTTCCAGATTCTCAGGCATGTGTTTGAGATTTTTAGTCCTTTATGGACACTTTATTCCTCACATATTCTTTTTAAGCTTTTAGGTTAGCCTATTGTTTGCCATAACTCAGGCAGTCACAATGTTAAATTACCTCTGGGGTTTTTTTGTTTTGTTTTTTTTTTTTTGTTTGTTTGTTTTTACAAATATGTTCTGAGAGAAGTCTGTCTATACTACTTGAGTTCCAAATCAGGGAAACTAAAGACAGTCTTGTGAGTAGTATCTTCCAGGAACCACCAGATCAATCAGATAATGACAGTTCTCACGAGTGGGATTTTACAGTGTTCCAGCCCTTCTACACTGTCTTGTGGGTGCTAGGCTTTACAACAGATTTACAGGCTCTAGGTTTTCATGGTTATTATGGAGCTGGGGTGGAGAGGAAAGAATTGGGTAAGTTAAAAACACCACTAAGCTTGCTGTTCTTCCTGAGAGTCAGTCATTTTTTTAATTGTCACTAATTATCCTCATATCAAAATTGAGTACATTGGAGACTGACATTTTAAACTGAACCAGCCTGGTTTGACACAGGTATTTAATAATTAAATTTCATAAAGTATAAGAAAAGGAGAAAGTTTCTACAGCAAGGATTGGAGACCAAGATTAAAGGAAAATGAAAAGGTTTCCAATCTAGCCTGCTATCAAGTTCAGGCTAGTTAACAAACTGTTCCATGTGATAACAAACCGCCTCTTAAGAAGCGAAGCTGAATGTAAATTTATGCCATCACAAGCTGTCTTGGCTGCAGAAAGCCTTTATGCAGCACACAGTACCAAGCAGAGCATTAGGGAGTCAGCATCAGCAGCCAAGGCTATCCCTAGCCCCGGGGGGCTGGGATGAGTGGTGGTAGGAGGGGGCACAGGAATAAACAGACAAGGCTGCTATCTACGGTGACCTATACGTAGGAGCAGAAACATCTACCAGCCACAGATCATTGACATTTGGACTCACTAATCCTGTGTGTCCCAAGATGTAAATGGCCAGTCCCCTTGCCACAGACTTCGTGGCTGGATGTGTTCACCTTCGACCAGTGGCTTTCCATAGGGATCCACAGGCATTCCCCTGCCTCCCACACCTCCATGGAGTGCTGCCTTGCCTTGCCTGCTCATCTTGCCATTCTCCTCCATCTCCCTTTCCATCAGCTGTCCTATTTTCTGCCTCCTCCAGGAGGATCCACCCTTCCAGCTCTTCACACACACCATGATGAGTATATGGCTACTTTCTTGTTTCTGATGATAGCCTGCCCCAATCAAGACTGTTCCACTTTGGAAGAAAGGTTTCTAGAGATTCGTCTTTTCCTTCCTCACAAGCTGAGGCCCTGTGGAGCCTGCAGAAAGAACTTCACCACATTAAAAAGTGACAGCCCTGGAGACAAGGGTGGCTTCACTTTGGTGCTCTCTACTCTCAAGTTGAATTCCTCTGCCCCATGATCATATCAATGTACACAGCTATGATTTAATTAAAAAAAAATAATAATAAAATAAAAAAAAAAGAATTCCTCTGAGTCTCAAAGAACAGCACTCAGCCAGGCGCGGTAGCTCATGCCTGTAATCCTAGCACTCTATGAGGCCAAGACAGGTAGACTGCTTTGAGCTCATGAGTTCAAGATCAGCCTGAGCTAGAGCAAGACCCCCATCTCTACTTAAAAAAGAAAAAAAAAAAAAAAATAGAAAAAAATAGCCGGGCGTAGTGGTGCATCCCATCTACTCAGGACGCTGAGGCAAAAGGATCTCTTGAATCTAGGAGTTTGAGGTTGCTATGAGGTATAATGCCAAGGCACTCTACCCAGGGTGACAGAGTAAGACTCTGCCTCAAAAAAAAAAAAAAAAAGCACTCCTCAAAACTCATGTCCAGGACAACGTGGTCTCCAACTTCCTTCCCCAAAACCTTACGTAGGATTTTCAGGATCTACCCTTGAGATGCCAGCACCAAGTACAGCAGCCAAATCTAAGGGGAGCCGTGATAGGTTATTTGGGGGTGCAAAGTATCACAGATCACCCTTGTCCCAGGCACAATGTCACCATTTCATGCACAGTACTCAGAGATTCAAATGGATTCCACTGCAGACTGTCTCCACCTTTTCTTGGAGTTCTAGAATCAGAGCACCTCACTTACCAGCAGTGCTCTTGTGTCATTTCCCACACTCACACATGGTCACAGGGAGATATCTATTGGCCTTATGACCTCTGGCTCCACAACGTCATGTCCCCACACCCATCTTCACATCATCATAGGCACAGAAGTGCTCTATTCTCACCACCCCTAAAACATCACATATTCAAGGGCAGCACAGCACAGTTAAGAGCAGGAAACCACCATTCATTCATTCATTTACTCAGTCACTCATTCAATGAGGCACTAACTAGAGAGGGAGTCACAGAGTGATGGGCAAAGACAAAGTCCTTGAGCTGGAGGCCACATCCCCAGTCACAGATGCCATTGTAGCATGTTTTCTGCCAAGCCGCAGAATTGGCAGCTGACAGGTGACCTGAACCAGAACGCCTGTCACAAAATCTCCTCCGGTAGTTGGTTAGGGTAGAAGCCTAGGACTCTCTGTAACTTGTCATCTCAAACTTTTCACTCCCAAGACTACTGAAAACTGGTATTGATTCATGGCTCGCTACTCACAAGCCAATCCTGGGCTTGCTACTGTTAATTGAGGCCACTGGTAAAGCTCCCCTCAGAGAGTGTTGAGATGTAATGCTGTAATGCTACAGGGCCTGACACAGGGTGGACACTCACACATCACTTCGTCATCATCACAAGTGTGGGTCTCTTTTGACTCTGCCTCTCAAACAAGCTCACTCCACAGATGTCAGTTTGTTCCCTGTTTTTAATAAAGCTCTTCCCTCATGTGTTCATGGTCACGCTGGAAATTGAAACTTCCCTAATACTATATGGGTTCCCAGCCTGCTGAGGAAGTACCCATCAGAATATGGATAAACAGAGGCCCTTTGGGCATGAGAACAACGGACATAGGCACTCAGGCAAACAGATCCCCTTTACCCTCTGTCCCTTGTTCCTGAAGCCCTACCTTCAACATAGAGCTGATTGTCTAATCTGGCAGAAGAAAATGGAGATGTGGGAAGGCCCTGAAGATCCCCTGACCCACATGCCATGGCAAGTAAATGTCCAGTCCTTACAATTCCTTCTACTGGATGTGGGGAAAGGGGGAGGGGCATCTCTACTGTTTGATGATTCTAGAACTCTTGGTTTGTTTATTCAGGACAGCAGGGAGATGCCTCTGCCCCAGTTGGTGGCTTACCTGGCTGTGGCAGCAGCAAGACTCTAAGAAAGAAGTGGTATGGTCATGGCAAGGCAGGTATTGCTGCTGTCAGGAACCTCTCTGGAATAGTGTTCCTGGTGCCCAGCCTGTGACAGTGCTTCTTGGGCCCAGCTCTTAGCACTATACCCAGTGCCCAGCTTTGGCCTTGATGGGTGCCCTGTGCCTAGTTCTGAGCCTGTGACACCATGATGTGTCTGGCTTGCGACAGTGCCTGGTGGCTTCCACAAGCTCCTTTGTGAAGCCCCTCTGAAGGCCTCCTTGAAGGTGTGGAAATAAGGCTCTATGAGGCAGATTGAGTTCCTATGATGTATGATGAAGTGGAACTGGAGTTTTCCTTTTTTCCTCAGGGTGTGTATTTTAACAAATGACATCTTGCCCTCCCCACCACTTCACTGAAGATCCCTCCTCCCAAAGATTCTATGCTTCTCATAATGCCCATGAAGACAAACCACTTTTGATCCACCCATTGTCAACTGCTGCCAAAGATGTAGAAGAATGAGGTTGTTCACACACTGCTGGAGGAGGTGGAACTGGCGTGACCCCTGTAGAAAGCCATTAAGAATCATTTAGTAGAGCAGAAAGCATGCCTATCCCACAACCCGCAAGTCCACTCCTGGTTGTTCCACTCCTAGAAGCAGCATGTATGCAGCAGGAAAGATGCACAAGACTGTTCACAGCAACACTATTGGGAAGAGCCCAGGCTGGAAACTACCCAAGTGCCATCCAAGGTGGAAGAGATGCACAGAACACTCCACAGCAATGAGAATGGATGGTCTGCTGCTCACACAGCTGAGTGGTGGTGCTCATAAACCTATTATGGGTGAGGCCAGGCACAGTGGCTCACACCTGTAATCCTGGCACTCTGGGAGGCCAATGTTGGTAGATCCCTTGAGCTTAGGAGTTTGAGATCTAAGCAAAAGCAAGAACATGTCTCTACTAAAAATAGAAAAACTAGCCAGCTGTTGTGGCAGGCGCTGAAGTCCCAGCTACTTGGGAGGCTGAAGCAAGAGGATCTCTTGAGTCCAAGAGTTTGAGCTTGCTGTGAGCTTTGATGACGCCAGGGCACTCTACCCAGGGCAACAGAGTAAGACTCTGTCTCAAAAGCAAAATAAAAAAAAACCTCCTATGGGTGAAAGAAGTCAAATACAAAAAGGCACAGATTGTATGAAATTCAAAAACAGGCGAAACAAATTAATTTTAAGAATAGTTTAGAAAAATCAAGGAAATTATTAACCCTAAAATCAGATTCCCTAAGAAAAGGGAAGAGAGAAAGAGGAGAGAGAAACTCTAGAACAGTAGTTCTCAACCTGTGGGTCGCTACTCCTTTGGGGGTTGAGCAACTCTTCCACAGGGGTCGCCTAAATACATCCTGCATATCAGATATTTACATTACGATTCATAACAGTAGAAAAATTACAGTTATGAAGTAGCAAAGAAAATAATTTTATGGTTGGGGTCACCACAATATGAGGAACTGTATTAAAGGGTCGTGGCATTAGGAAGGTTGAGAACCACTGCTCTAGAAAAACAGAAATCCTATTTATTCTTCTGCCTTAAAATAATACTTTGGAGGGAAACAATAAATTAATCGATAAAACAAAATAATACAACTTAATAAAAATCAAGCATATCTGTGATCCAACTAACGTGAATGCATAAAATTCTACTTTTAAAAGACAAAGATCCTTATTTGGGTAAAAAACATCTACTCATATGTTATTTATTAAACACATCTAAAATAAAGTAATATAAAGAAGGTGAAAGCATAAAGATAGGCAAAAATGTCAAAAGTAGAAATGACAATGTTAATCTCTGAAAATGATTCAAGACAAATGATTTAAACAAAAAAGTCATTTTATGTTGAATTACACAAATTACAATGATATATGACATGATGAAGTTCTGTCTACCCATAAAATGACATCAAACATACCAAGAAAAATCAATCAGTAATATATAAGAAATGAAAAACTTTATTTATAGTGTCAGAGTCTCCTCCAACTCACTATGACTTTGAGAGATAGAATAGCTGTAAAAATCAACCACATATCAGATGACTAAGAAAGCCACAACTTCCCTAAATGCTGAGCTAGTTTGGACCACATTTTTTAATCATGATGAAACTAAACAAGGATTTTTAAAAAAATAAACCAAATTATTTAAAAATTTAAAAAATAAACCTTGCCAAATTAATTTGAATAAATAAACTACTTAGAAAATATTAATAATTAAAGCAAAGCATTTTTTAAAAACTTCTTGGGTGTATCCAAGGCAAATTCATAACTTTAAGGGCATTTATTATTGAATAACAATGAAAATAAATGAATTAATTTTTTTAATATAAAAATTTATTTTTAAGTCAAAGTATGCAACAAATAAAACCTACAGAAAACAGATTTCCCCATCACAATCTGTTGCTTTACCAAATAATATTTTGAAAACACATTCCTTCAGTCATTATAAAGTTCTTAAAATACA